>CAUYLG010005892.1:0-32168 GCA_963573385.1 Cacajao melanocephalus | reverse complement strand
ATACAATCATGTTGTCTGCAAATAGAGACAATTTGACTTCATCTTTTCCTAATTGAATACCCTTTATTTCTTTTTCTTGCCTGATTGCTCTGGCTAGAACTTCCAATACTATATTGAATAGGAGTGGTGAGAGAGGGCATGCTTTTCCAGTGCCAGATTTCAAAGGGAATGTTTCCAGTTTTTGCCCATTCAGTGTGGTATTGGCTGTGGGTTTGTCATAAATAGCTTTTATTATTTTGAGATACGTTCCGTCGATACCTAGTTTATTGAGAGTTTTTAGTATAAAGGGCTGTTGAATTTTGTCCAAGGCCTTCTCTGCATCTATTGAGATAATGTGGTTTTTGTCTTTAGTTCTGTTTATGTGGTGAATTATGTTTATAGACTTACATATGTGGAACAAGCCTTGCATCCCCAGGATGAAGCCTACTTGATCGTGATGGATAAACTTTTTGAGGTGCTGTTGCAATCGGTTTGTCAGTATTTTATTGAAGATTTTTGCATCTATATACATCATGGAGATTGGCCTTAAGTTTTCTTTTCTTGTTGAGTCTCTGCTGGCTTTTGGTATCAGGATGATGTTGGTCTCATAAAAACTTCTGGGGAGGAGTCTCTCTTTTTGGAGTGTTTGGAATAGTTTCAGAAGGAGTGGTACGAACTCCTCTTTGTATGTCTGGTAGAATTCAGCTGTGAACCCATCTGGACCTGGGCTTTTTTTGGTTGGTAAGCTATTAATTGCTGCCTTAACTTCAGCCCTTGTTATTGGTCTATTCAGGGTTTGACTTCTTCCTGGTTTAGGCTTGGGAGGGTATAAGTGTCCAGGAATTTATCCGTTTCTTCCAGGTTTACTGATTTATGTGCGTAGAGTTGTTTGTAGTAATCTCTGATGGTGGTTTGTATTTCTGTGGAATCTGTGGTGATATTCCCTTTATCATTTTTTATTGCAACTATTTGATTTTTCTCTCTTTTTTATTAATCTGGCTAGAGCCCTGTCTATTTTGTTGATCTTTTCAAAAGAGCAGCTCCTGGATTTATGGATTTTTGGAAGGGTTTTTTTTGTGTGTGTGTGTGTGTCTCTATCTCCTTCAGTTCTGCTCTGATCATAGTTATTTCTTGTCTTCTCCTATCTTTTGAGTTTTTTTGATCTTGCTCCTCTAGCTCTTTCAGTTTTGACGATAAGGTGTTGCTTTTAGATCTTTCCTTGCTTCTCATGTGGGCATTTATTGCTATAAATTTTCATCTAGACACTGCTTTAAATGTGTCCCAGAGATTCTGGTACGTTGTTTCTTCATTCTTGTTGGTTTCAAAGAACATCTTTATTTCTGTCTTCATTTCATTGTTTGTCCAGTCAACATTCAAGAGTCAGTTGTTAAGTTTCCATGAAGTTGTGCGGTTCTGAGTTAGTTTCTTAATTCTGAGTTCTAATTTGATTGCACTGTGGTCTGAGAGACTGTTCGTTATGATTTCCATTCTTTTGCATTTGCTGAGGAGTGATTTACTTCCAATTATGTGGTCAGTTTTAGAGTAGGTGTGATGTGGTGCTGAGAAGAATGTATATTCTGTGGATTTGGGGTGGAGAGTTCTGTAAATGTCTAATAGGTTTGCTTGGTCCAGGTCTGAGTTCAAGTCCTGGATATCCTTGTTAATAATCTGTCTCTTTGATCTGTCTAATATTGACAGTGGAGTATTAAAGTCTCCCACTATTATTATGTGGGAGTCTAAGTTTCTTTGTAGGTCATTAAGAACTTGGTTTATGTATCTGGGTGCTCCTGTATTGGGTTCATATATATATATATATGTGTGTATGTGTATATATATATATGTATATGTATGTGTATATATATGTAGATATATTTATATATTTTTAGGTTTTGGAGTACATGTGAAGAACATGCAAGATTGTTGCATAGGTACATATGTGGCAGTGTGGTTTGCTGCCTTCCTCCCCATCACCTATATGTGGCATTTCTCCCCATGTTATATTTAGGATCGTTAGCTCTTCTTGTTGCATTGATCCTTTTACCATTATGTGATGCCCTTCTTTGTCTCTTTTGATCTTTGTTGGTTTAAAGTCTATTTTATCAGAGACTAGGATTGCAACTCCTGCTTTTTTTTTGCTCTCCATTTGCTTGGTAGATCTTCCTTCATCCCTTTATTTTGAGCCTATGTGTATCCTTGCATGTGAGATGGGTTTCCTGGATACAGCACACTGATGGGTTTTGACTTTTTAGCCAATTTGCCAGTCTGTGTCTTTTGATTGGGGCATTTAGCACCTTTACATTTAAGGTTAATATTGTTATGTGTGAATTTGATCCTTCCATTTTGATGCTAACTACTTGTTTTTCCCATTAGTTGATGCAGTTTCTTCATTGTGTCGATGCTCTTTACTATTTGGTACATTTTTGGAGTGGCTGGTACTGGTTGTTCCTTTCCTTGTTTAGTGCTTCCTTCAGGAGCTCTTGTAAAGCAGGCCAGGTGGTGATGAAATCTCTGAGCAATTGCTTGTTCGTAAAGGATTTTATTTCTTCTTCGCTTATGAAGTTTAGTTTGGCTGGATATGAAATTCTAGGTCAAAAGTTCTTTTCTTTAAGGATGTTGAATATTGGCCCCCACTCTCTTCTGGCTTGTAGGGTTTCTGTGGAGAGATCTGCTGTGAGTCTGATGGGCTTCCCTTTGTGGGTAACCTGACCTTTCTCTCTGGCTGCCCTTAGCATTTTTTCCTTCATTTCAACCCTGGTGAATCTGACGATTATGTGCCTTGGGGTTGCTCTTCTTGAGGAATATCTTTGTGGTGGTCTCTGTATTTCCTGGACTTGAATGTTGGCCTGCCTTGTTAGGTTGGGGAAGTTCTCCTGGATGATATTCTGAAGAGTGTTTTCCAGCTTGGATTCATTCTCCCTGTCACATTCAGGTACACCTATCAAACGTAGATTAGGTCTTTTCACATAATCCCTTATTTCTTGGAGGCTTTATTTCTTTTTACCTTTTTTTCTCTAATCCTGCCGTCGTTTCATTTCATTGAGTTGCTCTTCAGTCTCTGATAGCCTTTCTTCTGCTTGGTTGATTCGACTATTGAAACTTGTGTATGCTTCACGAAGTTCTCGTGTTTTTCAGCTCCATCAATTCATTTATATTCTTCTCTAAGCTGTTTATTTTCATTAGCATTTCGTCAAACCTTTTTTCATGGTTGTTAGTTTCTTTGCATTGGGTTAGGACGTGATCTTTTAGCTCAGAGAAGTTTATTATTATCCACCTTCTGAAGCCTGTTTCTGTCAATTCATCAGACTCATTCTCCATCCAGCCTTGTTCCCTTGCTGGTGAGGAGTTGTGATCCCTTGGTGGAGGAGAGGCATTCTGGTTTTGGATATTTTCATCCTTTTTGCACTGGTTTCTTCCCATCTTTGTGGATTTATCTACCTGTGGTCTTTGTGGTTGGTGACTTTCAGATGGGGTCTCTGAGTGGACGTCCTTTTTGTTGCTGATCAAGTTATTTCTTTCTGTTTCTTAGTTTTCTTTCTAACAGTCAGGCCTCCTGCTGTAGGACTGCTGGAGGTCCACTCCAGACCTTGCTTGCCTGGGGATCACCAATGGGGGCTGCAGAACAGTAAGGTTTGCTGCCAGTTTATTCTTCTGTTATCTGTGTCCCAGAAGGATACCCGCGAAATATCAGCCTGAGCTCTCCTTTATGAGGTATCTCTTTGGTTTTATGGAGGTCAGGGAGCTGCTTGAGGAGACAGTCTGTCCCTTATAGGATCTCAAGTGCTGAGCTGTAAGCTCTGTTGTTCTATTCAGAGCTGCTGGGCAGGTACGTTTAAGTCTGCTGCAGCGGAACTCATAACCGCCTTTTTTTCCCAGGTGCTCTGTCCTGGGAAGGTGGGGCTTTATTTATAAGTTCCTGTCATTCTGCTGCCTTTTTTCAGAGATGCCCTGCCCAGTGAGGAGGTAACCTAGTCACAGTCTGCCAGCAGAGGTGTTGCTGAGCTGCCGTGGGCTCTGCCCAGCAGCTGTGTGAATTTCCTTGCAGTTTTGTTTATAGGGGTATAGTTAGAACTGCCTCTAATGGCGGACTGCCTCAGTAATGGTGGACTGCTTCAGTAATGGCGGTCTGCCTCTGTAATGGTGGACTGCCTCGGTAATGGTGGATTGCCTCGGTAATTGCAGACTGCCTCGGTAATGGCGGATTGCCTTGGTAGTGGTAGACTGCCTCGCCCTTCCTCCCACAGAGCTGGACTGACCCGGGTCAAGCTATGCTTGCTGTGAAACTCTAAATCCAGAGTGTTTCAGATTGCTGGTCTTTGTGGGGGTGGGACCAGCCGAGCCAGATCACCTGGCTCCCTGTTTCAGTCCCCTTTTTTATAGTTGAATGGGCAACTCTGTCTCTTAGGCGTCCCAGTCGCCAGTTGAAACAGCACCTGGATTTGTGTGAGTTTTTGTGCAGAGACCTGCTGCACTGGCTGAAACAGCCACGCTGGAGACTCATGGTGCTTTTCCGCTGGGGAATCTCCTGGTCTGTGCGCAGTAAAAATTAGTTTGGAAATGCAGTGATCACTCACCCTCTGCGTTTTTGCTGGGAACTGCAATCCAGAGCTGTTCCTATTTGGCTATCTTGGATCCTCGAGATGGAGTCTTGCTCTGTCATTCAGGCTAGCGTGCAGTGGTGTGATCTCAGCTCACTGCAACCTCTGCCTCCCAAGTTCAAGTGATTCTTCTGCCTCAGCCTCATGAGTAGCTGGGACTACAGGTGCACACCCCTACACACGGCTAATTTTTGTCTTTTTCATAGGGATGGGGTTTCACCATGTTGGTCAGGCTGGTCTTGAACTCCTGACCTCAGGTGATCCACCTACCTCAGCCTCCCAAAATGCTGGGATTACAGGCATGAGCCACCATGCCCGGCCTGAGGTAGTATCTCATTGTGATTTTGATTTTGATTTTGATTTCTCTAACCATTATTGATATTCATCCTATTATGCTTTGTAATTAATAAAAACATTTTTCAAGGAAAAAGTCGTATATTGGTACTTTAACGTCATTTTCTCTGTGCTTTTTTTTTTTTTTCCTCATTGCCTCTTTGATCAGGTCTTTATTCAAAAGAAGCTGTCCAGAATGATTTGACCTTTATGGAATAATCAAATCTAAGAGTTTATGCAGCAGGCTTCTTTTCCTCTGTAGTAGGTTTCTTTTCTGCTGACTTCTTTTCAGCTGCTTGTTTCTTGGTAGCTGCTGCCTTTTTCCCGCCCCCAACCAGAGGCTTCTTCTGCCTCTTAACATCAATAATTGCTTTCTCTCCTTTCTTACCAACCACAGGCTTCTTGCCTGCAACCCTCTTCTTACCTGACTTGGCTTCTAGTGCTGCTGCTGCCGCCGCTGCCATATCCACCCAGAGCTTGTGACTCCTGGCCTGGTGAACAATGGCGTTCTGGTGCATAGTCTTTGAGTATGGGTTAGCTTCAACATGATTCTCAGATTTTTCAGTGGGTTCTTCTTTGGGACTCTACAGTAAATCTTGCATGGTGCTCGTGGGGCTCTCTGGATCTCTGGGCTTTCTAAGATTCTGCTAAGATCTGTATTGATCATCTTGTGCATGGGAAGATTGTAGTTACTCTTTTTTTTTTTTTTGAGATGGAGTCTTGCTCCATCACCCAGGCTGGAGTGCATTGAGGGAGGCAGCCTTACGCCAAGTGCCATACAATTCATCCAACTTCTGGAAAGCACTTTTGGTCCAAATGCAGAAACGTCCACATGCCCACCAGAAACAAGTTTCACCATGTTCAGTTTGCTTATATTAAGCATAGCAATTCCAGGGATGTTTCTGAAGGCCTTGATGATACCATTATCCTGATTATAGATGATGTAGGGGCTTATGCGCTGGATATGGTGACGGTTTCTTGTTTTGCCCTTGCCAGCTCTCACTCGCTGAGAGGCATGGATCTTTTTGTTATCATTCCAGGCTTTAAGTTTCTTAAGAAGTAAAACAGCCTCCTTGGCCTTCTTGTAGCCTTCAACTTTATCTTCAACTACCAAAGGAAGTCCAGGAACTTCCTTAATACAATGACCTTTTGACATGACCAGTGCTGGTAAGGCTGAGGCGGCCAGAGCAGAATAGATGGCATATTGTTTTGTTGGGGTTCTGTTTTGGTTGGTGCCAGGTTTTGGTTGGTGCAAACATTCGGCCTCCATAACACATTTCCAAAAGCATCCTGGCCAGAACGATGAGTCTCACCACCTCGAACTCTGGAAATTCAAGCCACAGCTCTGCCAGTACTCCAAGACTCAGCACTGGTCTGATGACATGCTAATTCACTTAGGGCTGTTGTTTTTTGTGCAAGTTGGTGTGAACAAAGTTCACAATATTTGGTCAAATAGGAGCCTTGAATACAGCAGGCAAAGTGACATTTTTGTCAGATGACTCCCCCTCTTTGAAGTACACTGATATTAGTGGGTGAACACATGCCATGGTGGACAGGAGAGAGCCACACTCATCTCACCCAGGCTGCTGCCACAGGAAAAGTTCTCTGTGCTTTTAAAAATGTGCACATTTTAATTTTGCATTGTGTCCTGGAAATTATGTAGCCCGCCTTGCATATGGAAAAGTAGGTTAATGAAAAAAAAAATGTGCTCAGTAGTAACTTATTAATCTGAGTGTATGATACTTGTTTACAGGGAGATATTGATCATCACCTGTTTCCCATTTCTATTGACTGAGTGAAAGTTTGAGAAATTTAGAAAGGAAAACTACCTTAGTGCCTGCAGCTTGCTGTAAAGGATCTGATCACTAGTTCCACTTTGGATTACAGCCTTGCCTCTGTCACACATCACCCATGTGAGTGGTGAGCAAATCATTAAACCTCTGTCTTGAGACTTGATTCCAGAGGGGTTATGGGTCTGGTGGCCAGGTAGGTAGGAGGCGGCAGATCCTGAGATGGGCCAGCATCCTCTTGTAAGTTACTTGCCTTGTTTTGAGGCTATTGAATAGCTTTCAAGCAAGCAAGAGTGAAGGGGGAAATGGGATTTTACCTTTTAACAAAGGGGACTGGGACACTTTGGCAGGGAGTTCTGGGGAATCTGAGTATTCAAGATCCTCAAGTGGGCTGAGTGCAGTGAGTCATGTCTGTCATCTCAGCACTTTGGGAAGTCAAGGTGGGAGGACTGTTTGAGCCCAGGAGTTTGAGATCAGCCTAAGTAACAAAGCGAGACCTCATCTCAACAGAAAACAAAACAATTAGCCGGGCATGGTGGCATGTTCCTGTAGATCGCACTATTCAGGAGGCTGAGGCAGGAGGATTGCTTGAGCCCAAGATGTTGAGGCTAGAATGAGCTGAGATCATGCCACTGCATTTCAGCCTGGGCAACAAAGTGAAATCCTATCTTAAAAAAAAAAAAAAAAAGACCCTCAGGGGCATCTACCCAGATATCCCATCCCAAGTCTCTAGGTCCTGTTCTTTCTCTAACAAGACCCTGACTTTGGCATAGGAAACTTGCTGAGGCTGAAAATTCATCCTTCTTTGAAATTCTGCCACCTTAAAATTAATTCTGGGCCTGGTCTTCAACTCTCTCTGCTCTTCAACTTCAGGAAATAAAGGTCTCTTTAAATACTTTCAATTCAAGAATTAGAGACGCTCTGATTCTCGTATTTTGCTTTACATTCATGATTGATTGCCCTGCATCTGTCACATCTGTCATTTTCTTTTTTTTCCAAGCTATGAATAGTGTTTAGCAGCAGCCACTCCATTTCACAATCCTTAAAATGACTGTCTCCTGTTTCTCTTAAATGCCAGATACGGCATGACTTTCATATTCCCTTCTACTTGTATCCCTCTCACTTCACCAGAGGCGAACATTTTGGCAATGGTACTGCTACTGCATGTCAGAGACTACTGATATCAGTACTTACAGTTCCCCCTACCACCAGTTGATATGATCTTTATTGCTGTCTCTTCAGTGGGTGATCTAATTCCAGAATCCCATCCTTAGAACCTGTTTTCTGGGACCACTATTGGTACTAACCTTCTTCGGTTGGGCTCTTTAGGAAAACAGTTGGATACAGGGATTGAGGTGCATGTGATTTGTTGAAGGAGTGAACTCTAAGAGACTAAGAGATGCAAGACAATGAAGGGAAAAGGCTAAGAAATGGTCTCAGCTAAAGTCTAGCCTTCGCCAGATTCAAGGGTATGTGTGGCATCTGAAGCATATATCAAAACATGGAGTTGTCCTGCCTTCAAATAAGGGGTTCATCCTTTTGGATCCCAGTATCAGTCTACCATTGGCTCCAAGGTACCCTCAGGGATGGGACTTAATTCAGAGGTGAAGTTGCTCCTATTGGCTGACGGTCATTCTCCAGAGAAGGGGGTAACTGTGAGCCACTGGCAGCCAATGTTCACAACATCCACAATAGCTGGAGGATGGAATCTGGGCATCAGATGCACTTTCTTTAGGTTTAGGATGGTGACTGGTGTGGCCTGCATCACTGGGGTTCCTTGCCCTTTGTTTTTAAGTTGGATTCAAAAATAGGGGAGTCTGGCCGGGCGCGGTGGCTCACAACTGTGATTCCAGCACTTTAGGAGGCTTAGGTGGGTGGATCACTTGAGGTCAAGAGTTCGAGACCAGCCTGGCCAACCAATATGGTGCAACCTATCTCTACTAAAAATACAAAAATTAGCCAGGTGTGGTGGCGCATGCCTGTAATCCCAGCTACTAAGGAGGCTGAGGCAGGAGAATCGCTTGAATCTGGAAGGGGGAGATTGCAGTGAGCCAAGATTGTGCCACTGCACTCCAGCCTGGGTGACAGAGTGAGACTTTGTCCCCCAGTCCCCACCCCCCCACCCCCCCCCAAAAAAAGGGAGTCCTAGCACCAGATCACAGGGAATAAAACAAGTAGGCCAGGATATTTATCCCCCTGACATTCTCCCTGTAAGATCACCTTAGGCTGGCTGCATCCCTTGGCCAAAAGTCAAGGTAGCCCTCTCCATGTGACTTTGTCCTTTCAGGTTTTGGTAACCTCTGCCTTCCGTCAGCCCTTCAAGCTGTACTATCCTTTGTAGTTTCTTAAAGCCCTACCACCTTTATAAATTTACCTTTATTAAATTCTCCTTGAATTATTTTGAGTGTGCTGTGACGTAAAACAGAATGCTACCTTGGCAGTAACTGATGAGATCAAGGAAGGTAAGCAATTCAGTTTTCACTGTAAGTGCAAGAAGATGCCATCAAAGGGTTTTAAGTGAAGAATTATCTGTTTTTGAACTCTCAATTTTGATTTCTCTCTTAGCTGCCTGTATAACATAAATTTTCCAGTCATTTTTATCAAGAAAAGAGATAAAGATGTTATATTTTCTGAACTCTCATATTTTTAAGAATATTGTGTTTGTGGTTTTCATTGTTTTTTTTTTTTTGGAACAGGGTCTTGTTCTGTCACCCAGGCTAGAATTCAGTGGTGCTATCATGGCTTACTGCAGCCTTGACCTCCAGGGCTCAGATGATTCTCCCACCTCAGCCTCCTGGGTATCTGGGACTCCAGACATGCACCACCATGCTCAGCTAATTATTTTTAATTTTTGTAGAGACAGGGTCTCACTCTGTTGCCCAGGCAGGTCTCAAACTCCTGGGCTCAAGTGATCCTCCTGCTTCAGCCTCCCAAAGTGTTGGAATTACAGGTGTGAGCCACTGAGCCCAGCCTGGTTTGCATTCCTTTCAAAAAAAAATTTCCAATGGTCCGTAGAATCCGCAATGGTTTTCATTCTTAAGTGACAACTGATTTGGTATAAAAATTCTTGAGTTATAGCTGTATCCTCTAAAAAATCTACAGATGCTGTTTTAGCATTTCTATAATTTAGTGGTAGAAAACACAGAGACAAGCTTAATTTTTGCTTCCTTGTGGGTAACACATTTTTCAGGTCTCAATGCTTATTGAATTTATCCCTTTAATCTTATAATCATATACTCTACCACAATGTAACTTACTGTCTTTTTACCAATTTTTTTTCTCCTGAAGGACTTTATTAAAGCTTAAGTTTTCATCAAAGAATACATCAAAGAATAATGTTTTTGATGATTGCTCTGTTCCACTCTTTTTGGATTTCTTCCACAGGAATGCTGTGTAATTCTTAGTAGTTTCTTTTTTTTTTTTTTTTACAGTTTTGATCTTTTTCCTCTGTGTTTCATGGCAGCTTCTCGAACCTCTCTTCCGCATCACTGATTTTCTTCAATCAATTCTACTCCTCACTGCTTCAGTGATGGGCTTGATGTTGTGATGCAATTTGTTTCCTGGCAAATTATTTTAACTTGATCCCCTTTTGGTTGACCTAATTGTCTACATAACACATTTAATTGTACTTTTTGCCTGGCCTTTTCTCTCTTTATGACTTTCTGAATTCCGAAAGCATGGGTTTCATCCTGTTGCAGATGCTGAGGTACTCAAAATCAATTTAGTTCTTCTGGTGCGTATTTTCGAAACTACCATCTTCCTTTGCATCTTCAAGATAATACATTCAACAATTATTTGAGCAGTCACTATGACACTTGCCGTTGTAGTGAGTGGTTTGGGATAGATCAGAGAAAATTCCGGAAAGTTAGAATGTTCTGGAAAAAGAGGGTAAGGGGATTGGATGGTGCACTTGGCATTTTGAGAAAGTCATTCAAGAGAACTGTTCGTGCAGCCGTTGAGGAGGAAGGGCTTTTCTGGCAGGAGACACAGCAGGTCCAAGGCCTATGGCAGGAGCACACCTGGTGTGTCTGAGGAAAAGCAAAGAGCCTGGTGTGGCTGCAGCGCAGCGAGGGAGGCAAAGACGGAGGAGAGGTCAGCAAGGTGACTTGGGGATGCATCATGAGGCCCTGTGGGCCACTGAAAGAACTTTGGCTTTCACTCTGAGGAAGTGGGAAGCCATTGAAGAGTTTTGAGCAAAGAAATGGCATGATCTGATTACATTTTGAAAGAATTATTTTCATCATTCAGTTAAGAACAGACTCTGGGGAGAGGGGGAAAGGTAGAAGCCTGAGACCAATTAGAAAGCTACTGCAGTATTCTAGGCGAGAGATGACAACAGCAGAGAACCAGGTGGTCACGATGGAGGCAGTGTGAACTGGTCAGATTCTAAAGACATTTTAATGGCAGCACCAGAGGCTTTCCTGATGAATTAGAGATGGGTTGTGAGAGAAATTACAGAGTCACTATGACTCCATGGTTTTTGGCCTAAGTAATTGGAAGGATTCAGTTGCCATCAACTGAGATGGGACAGAATGCATTGGGGAAGTCTGTGAAAGCAGACTGGAATTTGTTTGGGACATGCTCAACTTGAAATAATGAAGATGTCAAGAGTACTGGATGACTCCAAATTCAAGGAAGTCAAGTGGGAGACAACTTGAGTTCTGTCAGCACATAGATGCAATTTTAAATTATAACATTAGGTAAGATTTCTTCCTTTTTTTTTTTTTTTTTTATTGGAGACAGAGTCTCACCCTGTCACCCAGGCTGGAGTGCAATGGCACAATGTCGGCTCACTGCGACCTCCACCTTCTCAGGTTCAAGGAATTCTCCATCCTCAGCTCTCAAGTAGCTGGGACTATAGGCACATGCCACCATGCCCGGCTAATTTTTTTTGTATTTTTAGTAGAGATAGGGTTTTACTGTGTTAGCCAGGATGGTCACTATCTCCTGACCTTGTGATCTGCCTACCTTGGCCTCCCAAAAGTGTTGGGATTACAGGGCTGAGCCACCATGCCTGGCCAAGTAAGATTTCTAAGAGAATGTGTGTAAAGACTGTACCGAGAGCTGAATCCTGGACACTCCAGTATTAAGAGCTGATGAGAACAGGAGGAACAACCATGAGGGCAAGAAGGAACAAAGCCCTGGAAGCACGTATGAAGAAGATGGGACAGAATGCATGTGGAGGACATCCTCAGATGAGATCTGGCCCAATTACTCAATAAATAGGAAGTACCCCACCACTGACGGCTCAGTTGTAGCTTTGCTTACTAGTCAGAATCCCTTCTTATACTGACAGCTGAAAAGCAGGCTGATAGTTACTGATCCACAGAAGTTTTTAGTGTGTGATAGGCACGCACTAAAGTACAACTCTGTTGGATTTAGGTAGGATCTGATCTTCCTGCCTGGTTCTCTAATCTGTTGAATGGTGGACTGTATTATCAACTCCATCAAATGCTGCTGCTGCACAGAGATCAGGGCTGAGAATAGACCACTGGATCTAACAATGCAGAGGTCACTGGTCACCTTCCCCAGAGTAAGTCTGGTGGTGTGTGGAGGCAAAATCTTGACTGAAGTGCTTAAGAGAATTAACAAAAAAGAACTGGAGATATCAAGTATAGCTAAATCTTTCAAGGATTATTACTATAAAAAGGAGGAAAGATACGGAGTGGAGCCAGCCGGGCATGGTGGCACGTACCTGTAATCCTAGCTACAAGTGAGACTGAGGCAGGAGGACTGTTTGAGCCCAGGAGTTCAAGGCTGCAGTGGGCTATGATTGTGCCACTGTACTCCAGCTTGAGTGACAGAGACCCTGTCTCAAAAACAAAACAAGAAATTCCCTGTAGCCAGGCATGATAGTTTACTCCTGTAATCCCCGCACTTTGGGAGGCCAAGGTGGGAGGACCATGTCAGCCCAGGAGTTCAAGACCAGCCTGGGCAAAATGGTGAGAACCTGTCTCTAGAAACAAAAGAACCCATAGCCCATGATTTCAGCACCCATGTTATTTCTACTACACTATTCATATACTCTTCAGTCTCTCTAAATTCTGCCACAGGAAAGTATATGTCAGGAAGAGGACAATTATCAAAAATATATAGCAATGAGGGCGGGTCATGTTGGCTCATGCCTGTGATCCCATCTACTGAGGAGGCTGAGGCAGGAGGATCGCTTGGGAGTTCAAGGCTGCAGTGGGCTATGATTGCACCACTGCACTCCAGCTTACATGACAGAGTGAGACCTTGTCTCCTTTAAAAAGTATGGATGTGTGGATGTGTGTGTATACATATATTAGAAGTTGGCAAAGGGGCTGGGGGGAAGTGGAGAGAAGAGATGGTTGGAGTTTTTTGAGGAAGACAGAGTGTGTTGCTGGGAATGATCAGGAGGATGTTGTTTTCCATGTTTTTACAGTGTTACTCATGGATCCATGTGTATCCTTTTAGACATCCTCAGATGAGACCTGGCCCAATTACTCAATAAATAGGGTAACTACACCATCACTGACTGCTCAGTTGCAGCTTAGCTTTGCTTACTAGTCAGAATCCCTTCTTATAGTGACAGCCGAAAAGCAGGCTGATAGTTACTGATCCACAGCAGTTTTTAGTGTGTGACAGGCACGCACTAAAGTAAGATTCTGTTGGATTTAGGTAGGATATGATCTTCCTGCCGGTTCTCTCATCTGTTGAATGATGGATTGTAGTAAACACTGTCATTCTCAGAGTGCACTTACCAGGCTGCTTCTGGTCTCCATTTCTGACTACAGCACTTTATCAGTGAAGACTATCTCAGGGTACAATGTGCCCCCAATGTCATCTCCCCTTCCACGTCTTTTTGTAGTATTAAGACAATAAAGACCTGATGTGATGGCTCACACCTGTAATCCTAGCATTTTGGGACACTGAGGCAGAAGGATGGCATGAATGTAGGAATTTGAGACCCGTCTGGGCAACATAGTGAGACTCCATCTATACAAACATTTTAAAAAATTAGCTGGGCATAGTGGTGCATGCCTGTAGTCCCAGCCACGTGGGAGAACTGAGGGGAGGATTGCTTGAGCCGAGGAGTTGGGAGGCTGCAGTGAGTTGTGATCACACCACTGCACTTCAGCCTGGGAGACAGAACAAGATCCTGTCTCAAAAACAAAAACAGTTTAGTGTGTGGGTGGAGGGAGGCTAGAGGGAATGAACATTACTCTGGTTGCCTAAAACACCAGGCAGCTGAGGGACAGGATCAGGTTTTCTGATTGGGGCATGTAAGTTTAAGAGAAAATTGCCTGCCTTCCTCTCCTGCTGACACTACTGACTGAGGGAAAGACATTGCTTTATTGACTTAAAATCACTGAGAAGTTCCTCTTAGATTTCATCAGTATCAGGCATAATTTTTGGTGAAAGAATACCTTTTCTTATTTTTCTTCCACGCATTTTATTGGGAAAACAGGACAGATTAAATCAGGAGTGATTATCTAGATGTTACTGTTTAATAAGCTATGCTTTTAAGCTAAGGCAACAGGTAACACATTGAATAAGCCAAAGTGCTTAATATTTGTTTTCTATGAAATAGTTTATTTCACTGTTCACTGTGGAGGGGCTACAAATACATTTCTGATATTAACACAAAGGACTGAACTTTGCAACACTGGTAAAAATGGTTATGAGGAATTGAGAAGCTAGGGAATAGGGCACATGACATTTACATTTGCTCATCTCCCACTATACATCTCAAAACATCAAAGGCACTTACCAAAGTGATTAAATAAGGGAGTATGGAATTTAAAATAATGACATATACCCAAGACACAAAATAAAGTGCTTGAATTTTCTTATAGTTTCATTTCTAACATTTTACTAAAATCTCTGCTAATTATGTAATCTTTGTTGCTTTAAAATATTCGATATTTTAAGACTACTTTAAATGAAAAGAACCTAATGGGATACCATAAAGCCAGAGTTTTTCCATACCCAGTTACAGTAGAAGGGCACCCCTATATCCAGGCAAAGGTGAAAGGCTCCACTCTTTGGTCACTGATGTTGCTTCTCCAGGGATCACTGTGGAGTCAGCTCTCACTGATACACTAACATGTGGCATCTTTGTGACTTCATGGGCACATTCATTCAACACACATTTATCTAGCATCTGCCAAGGTACACAGCACTGTGCTAGGTGCTAGGGAGACAGAAACATGGTGTGGTGCTTGCTTTCACAAGCTTACATTTATCCCCTGTAATTGGGTTGGCCATGCTTTCCTTTCAATTCCTACTGATTCGTTCCAAGAAGCTTCTTGGAGAAAAACAAAAACAGGAGCCAGAATAAAAGCATTTGTGTTCCCATCCCTAATTCTACTTGGTTTCCAGAAAAAAAAAAAGTCAGAGTTAGCCTAACATCAAAGTTAAAAACAGTACCTAAACCCTACATCAATCTAAGGCATGATTTGTCTACAACATGGGAAAAACAGCCAAAAAGTAGAACACCTTTCAGCCCTTAGAATCCAGTGTCTTTCCATTGCTTTGTGCCAATTTCTTTCACAAATATAAGCACTACACTACATTCTAAAACAAACTTATAAATGCTTTCAAACTGACTTATGCTCTCACTCTCAACTCACAGAAAAATGGAGTCCAATTCCAATCACATTTCCACGTGAAAACACAAAATTAGGTTAACAGAACAGTCACCCTTGACTTAGTAGTACTCTGACAATACAGTTAAGGGGACATCTTCTAATGGCATTTGTTCTTAACATGGAAAAACAATTTCTTGCATATTTTCTAATCATAGTGTATATACAGATATACATACAGAGTCAATGTGGGTAATGATGCTGACAGGGCATCAAGCATGTTTTAGAGTATACCGGCAATGAGAGATTTCAATTTCTTTACATTATGTTCCTGCCTTCTCAGTCTGTACACGTATTATCACATACTATACAGAATTGAAAGATGCCAATTTTTGCTATCAAAAGTGCTGAAGTTACAATTTTCTAATACAGAGTATTGAAATGCACAGAAAGACTACAATAGGCAATCTATAAAAGGGCTAACAAAGTATTTCTATATCTCATGGGTATTACCCTGCCTACATCTTACATAATATTCCATCTTCAATAGTGAACTTTCATCTAATTAAAAATCCCCAGTTTATAAAATCTGAGGGCAATTTCCAGTGAACTTTGTCAGGATAGAGGAGCCAAATGATCACAGGTATTACTGAGTTATAATAAGAAGGAGTAACCAATTAATTAGTGTTATAATAACAAAATTGCTGCAAGGCAATAGGCTTCGGTAATTAAACGTAAATCACAAAGGTATGGATTCAGGCATAAAAATAGTGACATGATTTCACTGAGTATCAATTAGTATTTGCAAAGCTACTTGAATTTTTCTGTTGATCTTCACTTGTTAAATAATGATAGTTTTGATGGTGGTAAAACTTCATTTTTCAAGTGCAGGATGATCTGAGCTGAATGAGAAAAAAAGTGATTAAGGGAGGGAATGAAGGTAGGCCTGGCATCAGTTTGAACGATATATTTTTCTTCTGTTTTTGATCATAAGAGGGCTCACATCTCTAAGGTTACCACAGTAAAGGCATAACCATGTCAGCCATTTAAAGGGTTTTAGGATTAATCAAGACCAAGAAAGACGAAATGATCAACTATGAACTAAGCCATCTCTACTAAAAAGTTCTAAGAGTGATATGTCTGTTACCCATATCCCTGGCAGCAATATGTTTAAATTACAAAGACAGTGACATATATACAATATTGTCATATAAATATTAATTTTACTTATGATTTAAAACAATTTTCCTTTTTGTAATTATTTAAAAGTGGCATACTTTGTTAAAAGAAACACTGGAAATATGAATACTTTTTGAGAAGTAATCTTCATCTTCATTTATAGAGAGTATGGAGAAACCAGATTTCTACATCAAGTAATGGAAAATTAACCACTTCTGAGTCTAGTTCCAATTCAAATAAAGGACATAGATACAAATGTTAGGACTGATTCTGTCCATTCAGTTAAAACAAAAGCTACTGAAATTCTAAAAATGCTCATTTTTCTTAGTATCTTAATTTGTTAAAAGATTTATTAGCAGTTCAGATGCTGTTTACACTAATTGACATTTACAAAGAGCACAGAGACCAGAGACAACACTCTATAGTATGTAAGACCTTTATCATCTTCCTAATGCTGTAAGCAAACTATAAAATTTAGTAATTCTATTTAGATATTCTTAGATAACTTGCAGGTGTCTTGAGTGTCTGTTTGTTAGTTTGTTTTCTCTCTTCAAATTTTTTTCCATTCTAAACAACATTTTTTGCCTCCTAGTAATAATCCTGTAGAATTTAAAAAACAGACCAAAAAACCCCAAAAAACAAAAAACAAAAAAACCAAACACCAAACCCAGATTCCATGTTTTATTCATTTTGCATTAAGATGACCAAAGAAATAAAACCTAAATAAAATAAACATAAAATCATTTTTCCCTATTTAAATACTGGTAATTTCTATTAACCCTATTTTTAATTTAGGGAGTTTTGTATTCCTATTCTCAAGATATCCAGTGTACAAGTTTCTGCTGAATCACTAATTTTATTATAAAGCTTCCTCTCCCCACTCCTTAGGGGACAATGTATTTTCACTCTGACTTGTTTAAAAGAAACAAGGAGGTTGGCATACTTTAAAGTTAACACATTTTTTTCATTATAAAAACAGGCTCAGGTCAATGGTCACTCTCTAGCATATGGTTACCGACTGATGGATTGTCCTGTATGTAGATACCTAGGTTCCTGCCTTTCTACTACTCCTTACTGTTAGCTGATGTAAAACTTGATTGTGCAACATGCATTTCCCCAAAAATGAACAGGGAATGCAAAGATAAAAAATTCAAAATATTAACAGATGGCTTTGCTACTTTTCATACTTTTGGGAAATGAGATAGTTGGAAGTTAGAAGCTATTAACTAAAATAAAATTAAGGAGTAAGTTACCTGTGAATTTCATTTACTCACATTAGGACTGACTGGTCTCTCTTTATTGGAGTTTAACTGAAAACAGACTGGACCATGACTGGCAGCTATATATTGGTCATTTCCAAACACTCCGATGACACTCTTCAATAACTTTATTATCTCCAGTTTTATGGTGCCATACTATGTTTTCCACACTGTTTAAATTTTTCTTTTCCATAATCCAAATGCCAAAAAAATTACTACACATTCTCTTACACAGTCAAAAATATATTTACTGGAATGTTTTTAATTATAGCTGAAGGCAACAACATTTACAACATTTAGCTTATGTTACACCTATAAATGTGAAAATTGCTTGCAAAATAATATGAAAAGAATGATATTTTTGCAAATATTGACAGAATGGTTATGCATCTCTTTCAGCATAATAATGTGGTACTCTACATAGGATTCCTGACCTCCAACATGACCTGCTCCCTAATGCAATAACGCAAGTCCTTATACCATTAAAATACTAGTATGAAACATTATCATCAGTGTTTATATACACAAATAATGAACTGGCAAGTATCTAGTTTCAAATTAGATCTTTGAAATATGGAAAAATAGAGGCTAGTTCTCTTTGCCTTAAACATAATTATTAAAAGAACAT
Organism: Cacajao melanocephalus; assembly: GCA_963573385.1. Classification (NCBI taxonomy): domain Eukaryota; kingdom Metazoa; phylum Chordata; class Mammalia; order Primates; family Pitheciidae; genus Cacajao; species Cacajao melanocephalus. Next base: position 13,853 of record CAUYLG010005892.1, on the reverse strand, counting down.
TTTGTTAGAAGGGGAGAAGATAATTGGACATTCTCAACGTTCCAATTTGAAGTGATACTTGCCTCTTATTTTCTTGAAAAAGAAGTTTTGAAAGTTATATACACATAGGTTTCACTTAAATTATGTAGCAATCTTTTATTACTGTCCCAGATCTTGTTTAATGAAGATCTCTGTCATCAAATCAAGTATGGTATTTCATGACTATAAGAACTGTAAGAAAAAAATGAAAAAAAAAATCAACATCAGATTTATATGCTATGTTTGAAGCAATATTCCTTTTTTTTTTTTCCCCTTCGGCCTGTTTGAGTATACGAAGCAATATTCCTAAATGTAGTTGTGTCTACTTTTAGAAATGGGTAATGAGGATTGAATTTTTATCTGAGGTAATAATAAATGAGAAAGGAGAAGCAAAAAATATCATAAAACAACCTAAATGTCTAACATTGGCATCTTAAATAAATTATGGCATAGCCATAGCTTGTATCTGCTGTTAAAATATTACCAAAAATTTTGATAACATGGAAAAATAGTCACAATATATTTATTAGAAAGTATATATAATATAGTCTTAGTTTTTTTTTTTAAAAAACATGCTTGTATATTGGAAAAGAGTAGAAGTATATATAATAGTTATGTTACTAGTAGCTATCTCTGTATGTTGAATTTTATTTTCTTCTGTGTTGTAAAATTATAGTTGAATTTTGTTTTCTTTTTTATGTTGTTAATATTTCACATTTTCCAACTGCCCACCATATATACATGATTGATTCTTGTCTTTTGAGATAGTTATTTTCTATAAAGTCACTACAAACACTACTCCTAGGGAAAATATAGGGTTAAGTTCCTGTGAGTCTCTGGCTACTATATTTTTGTCAATCAATATACAACCTTGTTTTATGTGTGTTTCTGCTTAAAGACATTTAATACATATTATTGATTCAGAACACTGAACTCAAGGCCAACAGCACTATAACTCGTGTGAACAAAGTTTGTTTGACGTGTATTTTCTCCATGAAGACACATCACAGCCTTCTTGTACTGAGCAACACTAGGGAGCACTTCAGCACTATACATGGGGGCCATTTTAAACAATGAAACTACCAAAGAAAAGCAGAAAACGTGGCACTAACTAGACTACAAATAGAACATGTTTATGTTATGAGGGCTGAAATGAAAAGGCAGAAATGGCTTTGTTTAACCTCAGCTAGGACTGTGCAGGCTGGGGGACTTAAATTTTTTGTTACTCTAAACATGTACGTAAATAACTGAAAGCACCATGAGTACTGATTTTGGGGTTACAAATTTTACCTGGTAAGTGGATTTACAAACACAGAATCTAAGAATAATGAGGATTGACTGTATTTCTTGGTAACAAAACATTTTTTCTGTTTAAAAAGATAACGGCATAATTTTTCAAATGATTATTTTTAGACACTTTCCAAATCTTCATAAAATCTCTGTAAACGTAGGTAGAGAGGCCTTGAAGAAAAAGAAATATTTAAAATGATATGATTTTTAAAAGAACATTAAGGGAAAAAGGAAGGAGGAGTCATGCTTTAATAATGGAAATTATGCTCAAACGTAGAACAAAACAAAAACCAAACAAACAAATCACCTTGAGAATGTTTATGGATTTATCCTTCCAAAACAATATTACAAGATGCAAACTGCCATTCCTGAGAGTTAATAATAAATAGAAAATGAGTGTTTTAGACCTTAGTGTAACAGGAACCAGATTTGGCCTTGAACAAATCACTTAGCTCTGGATTTGGGGGTAAGGGTTGGGGACAGAACAGGAATTCCCTTTGAAAATCTGACAAAAGATATAGGCTCTCTCTCCATAAAAATGTAAATATGCATACGCATATAAAATTTTACGTATAACTCGAGCATTTTCAGAAATCTATATATTCTAAGAGCTCCTGACACAAGTCAGAAGTCATTATTCAATCCTGGCTTCAGACATAATAGGTCAACTGAAAATAAATTTAAAAGGGTATTAAAATGAACTCAAAACAAATGATACCCTAAGAAGTACTAATCTGACAAATACTTACTGATAATCACTAGCAAAAGGATGGCAGCAACCAAAGCCATGATGGCTTTTATCTACAACACACAAAAGGGCATATAAAGATATTAATGTTTGACTTGTTAATAAAGTCAAGACTAAATCATCTCAATAAATAGGCACATTTCTTGAAACGTCTTCAGTTTTTTTCTCATATGAACTTGCTATTTTTCATTCTTTGGGAAACAATCAGAGTTCCCCAAACTTGAAGTGCTTTGCTTTGCTGGATTTTATTGTTCAAGGCTGTACTTCAGGGTAAACAGTAACGATTAAAGCCTTCATGGGCCTGAAACTCTATGATTCGCTGCACTTATTACTAATGTGAGACCAGAGAAAATACACAATATTTTAGCAACTCTGTTCAAGTGTCAAAATATGATGAACAACATAGGCCGCTCAATACATATAAGGTAGCAGTTTATAGCAGTTTTTTTCCAAAGTACATGAGAGTTCTGTTAGTTTTTTTTTCCCCCTTCTTGGTATTTTAATCTCCATTTTGAGGAATGTACTTTAGATTCTTTATGAATAGCCTCATTTAATAAGCAACTTTGTCTAAGGGCATTCTGTGTCAGTTTTGTAGTTAAGAAACCTTAAGGTCAGTTTTTGGTCAGCTCCTTAATATGTTATAACAAAGTGACCCAAAGAATATATGGAAGATTTATAATCTGGACACCAGTGCCTATTAAAATTATGATAACCAAAAAATGTAGAAAGAGAAATCAGAATGGATTGGAGATAGGAGCTATATTTTAGTAGGTGTCTGGGTCCACATTATATGACACATTTAAGTACTTTAATCCTTTATTAACCTATTTAATCCTTTATTAACATTTCTAAAATAATTTGTAATTTCTACAGTAGTTTTTCAACCTTACCTAAAATGTAAATTAATTTGCCCTGTTAAATATGTGTTCGGCTTTACTTAAGATTTGAATGAAAACATCAATATCAATTTTAAAACACCTCAATGAATAGTTTTCTTCCTTGGGTTTCTAACACTGGGCAGAAAATGTTTACAACTCCAAATGGCAGTACTGTTTCATGCAAGTCCAAAGTTCTCTTATGCCAAATAACATGAACAAAAATCTGTTGGTCATTAAACATATAAGAGCTTCACAGTTCCCTAGATACATTAGGAGAGGTGTTAGTGATTCTCTTTCCCCATCCATGGATAATTTTTTTAACTAATTTATTTTTAAAGCCAGGTATATTGAGATACACTTTACACAGAATAAAACTTATCCTCTTAAAGTACTTTTGATAGGTTTTGACAAATATAGGACATTTCCACTATCACCCTCAACAAACTCCCTCATGACCTGTTGTCAATGTCCAACTGCACCACATCCCCCTTAGCCACTGGCAACTCCTGATCTGTGTTCTGTCCTTATATCCTTTCTCTTAAAATCCTTCCTAAGTTACCATTATGGAAGTCAATCTAGAAAATGGCAGGCACAGGGAGGCTGCCCCAGATGAAGTAGCACAATGAAGTATTAATGGAGTACAGTAAAATTGAAGAAAGCTAAGCTTCATTTATTATTAGAAAGCTTCATATATTATTAGAGCATAATAAATGAAGAATACTTGCTACTATAAATGGTCTTTGTTACATTATGGAACAACGTGTTCATTATATAGTCAATGCTATTCATGGTCCCCAGAGGTCCTCAAGGTGATGACTGTTTAAAAATATAATTCAATGTTTTTTCCTGCTTAAAAGCACACTATTCCTCTGACCCAAACTCCATAAAGTACAAAGCGAACATTTTTTAAAATGGTTAAAAAAAAAAAAAAGCTAGGCAAAATGTCCATTATGACCATCTTTTTGGGGACACATGAATGGAGTACATGAGTTTGGGGGAAGAGAAGAGGTGAATGGCTCATGGACCTTTTGTTTTTCCAAATTAGCCCACAGAATAGAAAATTCCTATAGATATAGAAACTTTAGGCCAGGTGTGGTGCCTCATGCCTGTAATCCAGCACTTTGGGAGGCTGAGGTGGGCAGACTGCTTGAGGCCAGAAGTTCGAGACCAGCCTGGCCAACATGGTGAAACCCTGTCTCTACTAAAAACACAGAAATTAGCCAGGTGTGGTGGCATATGCCTGTACTGCCAGCTACTCTGGAGGCTAAAGCAGGAGAATTGCTTGAACCTGGGAGACTTTGGAGGCTAATGCATGAGACTCACTTGAACCTGGGAGGCAGAGGTTGTGGTAAGCCAACATCCCACCACTGCACTCCAGCCTGGGAGACACAGCAAGACACTGTCTCAAAAAAAAAAAAAAAAAAAAAAAAAAACCCAAAACTTTAAAGAAAATAAATTTATTTAAAGAATAATTTAAAATGGAATAGAAAATTTAAATTTTGAACAAGGGGAGAAATGAAACATTTTTCTTTCCTCAGTTCCACTTCTGGAAGTAGGATGATTCAATAGGTAGACAGATAAAAAGAAATAAATCCAAGGTAACTCTTGGAAAAAATCTTTAGCATATAGCTAAGTCAGGTTTAGAAAGTTATTGCTAAATTTGAAAACAAAGACTAAAAACAATGAGTTCATGTCTAAATTTTCAACTAAGCCAAAAATTATACCTAGAATCAGGAGAAAAAAAGAAAAGATTTGCTCACATAACATGAAAACAACTTTCTGTTAATGACTGATTAGTAGCCACACTTGATTAAGAAGTAAATTTTATTTCTATAAAATGCTTTGCAGGAGTGTATTAGTATGTAGTGATTCTCAATGTTTTTCTTGTTAAAAATTTATTTTTTGTTTTTCTGGAATAATGAGGGAAGTGGAGTTTTTTCTTAACTCTATTTGCCTTAACAGATTCTGATATGTAAGCTGCTTTTCTTACCCCTTCAACCAAAAGTCATATTTTTCTCTAGCTTCCACTTTATTTTTTTGATAGCTCTACATAATGCTATAGCCATTGCTCCAAAGAAGCACTCAGAGTAAATTACAAGGAAAAATGTGTATTTGTTACAAGTTAATAAGTCTAGTGGTAACCAAGTTATTAATAAAATCTCGAGTACTTTCAAGAAAAAAATCTATGAAAACATCCTTTTAGGCATACTTATTTAGTTATCCCTGTCCCAAAAGCAATTAAGTTAACAAGTATTTACTGAGTTTCTACCATGTCTCAGGACCGTTATAGGCCCTGTTCTCACAGAGGTTATGCTCTAGAGGCCCTTTTCTCATGTGTTTGAATACCACTTCAGATGCCGACCAAGCTACCCAGTATCTTCTGATTTACTTACTTTGCATCCACGCCACCACATTTGCCTTCGAAGTTGTTTGGATCTGTTGCTAAAAGCTGTTGCATTATCCGATAAGCTTTCTATATCACATAGAGGATGGAGAGAAGGATTAAACGACATAACAGGATTCTTTTATCTAGTCACACAAAGATAAGAAAATATTAATTTCTACTTCTGCAAATTGATTCCCTTTTAAGCATGAAAACAACATTTTCCCTTTTTTTCCACCCACAAACTCTGGCATTATACATTGTAAAAACAAAACAAAACAAGACAAAACAAAAGCAATAAACAGCTTACAGATCAGTTTGCACCATCATTTTTTAATTATAAAATTAAGAAAAGTCTTTTTAGGGCCTCAATGCTTACAAATAAACTTAGGAATTCCAGTAAGAAAATACTCTAAAAATTCAAATACTTGGCACACCTCTAGAAAAAAAATACATGTGGAAAAGGTTAGGTTCTTAGATATCAACAGTGACTGATTTTAAAGGAAAACAATATACATTTTAAAAGTGACTAAGTGAGGTTGTTTTTTTTTTTTTTATAGTAAGTCTGTAAAAGATTAACCAGCTATTTAGCCATTCACCATTCAAACAATATTTGAGTGCCAAGTATGTGCCAGGTATAGGTTACAGGTGTAATGACTGAAAGTAAAGAAAGGAGACTAAGTTGTCAAATAAAGCATATAATAAAAATATCAGATAAGTTAGAAACAAGTGTTGAAAAGTGGTAAGTCTTTAGGCCCTGAGATCATGAGAAACACAAAGTACATCAACATCACAGGGCAAAAGAAAAAACAGCTCTACTCTTCACTCTTCAAAAATGAAATTTTAAACTCTTCAAAGCAAAGGAGTTAAAATTAAACCAGTAAAATTATACATTTAAGAACCAAATGCCAATTTCCTAAGCCAAGACTTGTCAACACTAGCTAGACAAGTAGAAGACATAAACTAGCAAACAGATTAATATCAAGAAATACATGAAGATCTGTACCTGATTTGTCCTGTAGTTCATCTAGTCTCTCCCCTCTCTCAATTACCTTTGTAATATTTTCTTGCATGACATCAATAACTTCATCCACCTGATTCTGAACACTAGGTTTAAAAAAGATAATTTATCTTTCTTGTGAGAATGCTTACAAATTTTTTCTTCCTACTGCTTTGAGCAAAAAATTTTTGAAACTTTCATTAGATACAATAAAGAATAGCAAATTCTCAGAGAATTATTCAGTTACAGAATTTAAATTTAAGACTTTGTAGCAATGTTCTTCCATTTGTGGGCTTCAGTACTCAGATAATGAAAGACAATATGACATAAATTAAAGTAATATTTCAAGATAGCTTACTTTAAGCCCTACTTCTGACTTATAACCCATAAGCAAGTTAAATGTACTGTCAGCATGCTCATTAAGCGCAGAATTTAGTTAAACAGCTTCACTAAAAATAATGTTTCATTTTCTTTTCAACAGGCCATTGAGGCAGCACACATAGACATCGCTGTACTCTACCTTTTCCTATATATTTCATACATGTAGGCTAATGAAGTAGGTATGTTAAGATACCTTTTAACATACCTTTTGCTCAGGTATGGTAAAGGCTTATAATAAATATCTAGTTTCCAAAACGGAAATGTAGGGCATATTCTAAGAGATACTAATGCTCAATGGGTAGAATTCTTCACTACTCATCAGTTTTTTCTTAAACATAAACAGGGTATAAGACAACTGGGGACACCTCAGAATATTTTGAAGTACTCACCAGAAAGCAAAAAGAAAAAAATTGTTTGCTGTTCTTCAATTGTTAATCCTTTATATTAGATGATAAAACTATTATATAACTACAAAGGATTAACAAACAATTGAAGAACAATTGGGGCCTGTTTTAACCACATTTCAGACTGTTCAATAAAGACTTAACCTAAACTTAAAATTTTAATAACTATAACTGGTCCTCAGGTACCTACTTTCATTCAGGAGTTACCTCCAGAGTACACAAACATGGACATGTTTAATTATTTTAAGTGTCTTGTTCTCTGTTGCTCTAACCATAAGACAAAAATTATCTTAAATTACTTTATGAAATAAGTCACAATAATGAAATATTTTAAAGGAGAAATAAAGCAAATCCATGGTCCTCATAACTAAAAACTGTTTAAAGTGCATTGGATTACTAGCAACTATAGGCATGTGCTACATAACATTTTGGTCAATGATAAGCCACATTTGCAATGGTGGTCCCATAAGTTATAATACCATATTTTTACTGCATGTTTTCTATGTTTAGATATGTTTAAACACACAGATACTTACCATTGTGTTATAATTACCTACAGTATTCAGTATAGTCACATGCTGTATGGGTTTGCAGCCTAGGTGTGTAGTAGGCTACACCATGTAGGTTTGTGTAAGTATGCTCTATAATGTTCACACTATGCAACTGCCTGATGATGCAATTCTCCAAACGTATCCCGTCATTAAGGGTCCATGATGGTATATAAACATTAAATGTATATATATATTTAAATAAACGAAAATATGCAATTGTGTTTCTAGTTGAAAAAGAAGTGTGTGAGTTATCACCTGGGGGCTTTAACAAGTTTTTACAGTACACAGATATGGTCTCTGCCCTCTACCCCACACAAGCCCCCAAACTAATGTAGTAAGTCAGGGGTAAGCCATGGTCATGTTTAATTTTGAAAGAGGTCTATCCTTTCTTATCATTGAGCTAGTTCTTCAAAACGTTTGCTTAAAAACAAAATGAAGGCCCATTTAGACACAGATGGATTCAGAAATATTCTCAGATTCAAGTAGAAATTAAAAGCTTGATGAAAATCACCTACCTCCCATGTTAAAAGCATTATGTACACCCATCGATTACCCACACATAAACTTCAAGATTTTTCACAGCATCCCAGAGTTCTGTGCTTCCCACATATCACTCCACTGGAGGATATAACACTGAAGCTCAACCAAGTTGGGCATGCAGAATTCTCTTCTGCCCAAACAGATCTGAAAGAACCCCTAAATCTCTAAGACATCTTTTTGAAACTCCCAGTCCCCTAAGTAGAAAGTTAAATGTGTTCACACTATTTAAGAACAACGGCACATACACAACTAATCAAATTAACAAGAAGCTACCATGTACTGCTTTAGGCACTGGGAAAATAACACTGAGCAAAACAGACAATAATCCCAGCCCTTACAGAACGTGTGCTCAAATGTATGATGAATGCACTGTATTAAACTTATAGCTGTGAAACAAGGTGCTCTACCCCATTACTCTATTTACAGCATGTAAGCAAATATAAAGCAATAGTAATTGCACCTATTTAGTTAATTACATGCTTGTTTTCTGCCTCTTACCACTAGAAGGTAAGCTCAATGAATGCAGTGACCTTGCCTATTCTGTTCACTTTTGTAAGCCCAGTACCTATAGTGGTGCATGGGGCAGAGTGGCCATTCAATAAATATTTGCTGAATAAATGAACAATTTGGGTATAAACCCTGTAAAGTATATCCAGCTACTTGAGGAGGAGATATAAAGCAGTGAGTGTAGAGCCCTCCATTTAATTACAAACAAAGCAGAGCTACTGTTCATCAAGGAGCAATTTTGAAATTCCCAGCTAGTTTTTTTTTTTTTTTGTCATATGCAAGTGATAATAATTAATGGCTTAAAGTAGGGTGCTATGACAGGACAGGGATGGACAAAATGTACTAAGGCTCCTATACATGATCAGATTATAGCTATTATGGATATTAATAAACATATACTATACATAGTTTTAGACAAGATTGGGCGTGTTCAGGGTGGTATGGCCATAGACATTATATATACTTTTAAAACCAATGAAATAGTTATGGTCTCAGAATCTCTTTAAAGACCAGGCCTGGTAGTTCATGACTGTAATCTCAATACTTTGGGAGGCCGAGGCAGGAGGATTCCCTGAGACTAGGAGTTTGAGACCAGGCTAGGCAACATAGTGAGCTCCTGTCTGTATACAAAATTTTTTAAATAAGCTGTTTATGGTGGCATGTGCCTGTGGTCCCAGCCACTTGGGAGGTTGAGGTGGGAGACTTCCTTAAGCCTAGGAGGTTGAGGTACAGTGACCTGTGATTACACCACTGCACTCCAGCCCAGGCAACAGAGTGAGACCTATCTCAAAGGAAAAAAAAAGCCAAAACCCTTTAAGCATAAGATTCCATGGATATAGGCAAGATTAATTGGGATAGAACCCATAAAATTCCAGATTCTTAATAGATGATCATAAACCTAGAAGTATTCCCTCAACACCATGGCACACATGTAATAAATCACGATTGATAATGGAAACTCTGAATATTTAAATTTTTCTGCTAAATGATTAGTGAATTATTGCTGCTGTGTCCTTCACACATTACTATCTGCTGGTGTAACATGCTTAATCCAGCGACTGTGTAACCTTCACTCAATGATGAAAAATCTCATGATTGTATTCTATGTTTCTTAACCTAGAACACAATGTTTGTAGAAGAAAGAAAATGATCTGCCTATTTACTTTAATATGGAGATAGTTTTGTTTACATAACAAGTGATAACATACTTCCCCATGATCTTTTACATTTTCACAATACGATTGTGTTTGATTTCTGTTTGTATTTCACATTGGTCTTATCCCCATCATTACACTATATATGCCTTAAAAACAGAGACTGACCACTTATCCTTTTATTTCCCAGGTCATGTGAAATGTGGCTGGTGGGAGTAGGATCCAAGATGGCCGAATAGGAACAGCTCTGGAGTGCAGTTCCCAGCAAGAACAATACAGAAGGCCAACATCTGGCAGGTACCCTTCTGGGACGAACATAACAGAAGAAGAAACTGGCATCAACCCTTACTGTTCTGCAGCCCCCATGGGTGAACCCTAGGCAAGCAGGGTCTGGAGTGGACCTCCAGCAGTCCTGCAGCAGAGGGGCCTGTTAGAAGGAAAACTAAGAAACAAAGAAATAACTTCATCATCAATAAAAAGGACGTCCACTCAGAGACCTCATCCAAAAGTCAACAACTACAAAGACCACAGGTAGATAAAGCCACTAAGATGGGAAGAAACCAGCACAAAAAGGATGAAAACACCAAAACCCAGAAAGCTTCTCCTCCTCCAAAGGATCACAACTCCTCACCAGCTAGGGATCAAAGATGGATGGAGAATGAATCTGATGAATATACAGAAACAGACCTTCAGAAGGTGGGTAATAACAAACTTCTCAGAGCTAAAAAAAACATGTGCTAACCCAATGCAAAGAAACTAAGAACTCTGAAAAAAGGTTAGATGAGATGCTAACTAGCATAAACAGCTTAGAGAAGAATATAAATGACTTGGTGGAGCTGAAAAACACAGCACAAGAACTTCGTGAAGCATACACAAGTTTCAATAGCCAAATTGACCAAGCAGAAGAAAGAATATCAGAGACTGAAGAGCAACTCAATGAAATAAAATGAGAAGAATAGAGAAAAAAGAGTTGAAAGAAATGAACAAAGCATCCAAGAAATATGGGATTATGTGAAAAGACCTAATCTATGTTTGATAGGTGTACCTGAATGTGACGGAGAGAATGAATCCAAGCTGGAAAACATTCTTCAGGATATTATCCAGGAGAACTTCCCCAACCTAGCAAGGCAGGCCAACATTCAAGTACAGGAAATACAGAGACCACCACAAAGATATTCCTCAAGAAGAGCAACCCCAAGGCATATAATCATCAGATTCACCAGGATTGAAATGAGGGGAAAAAATGCTAAGGGCAGCCAGAGAAAAAGGTCAGGTTACTCACAAAGGGAAGCCCATCAGACTCACAGCGGATCTCTCCACAGAAACCCTACAAGCCAGAAGAGAGTAGGGGCCAATATTCAACACCCTTAAAGAAAAGAACTTTCATCCTAGAATTTCATATCCAGCCAAACTAAGCTTCATAAGCAAAGGAACAAGAAAATCCTTTATGGACAAGCAATTGCAGAGAGATTTCATCACCACCAGGCCTGTCTAACAAGAGCTCCTGAAAGAAGCACTAAATAAGGAAAGGAACAACCAGTACCAGCCACTCCAAAAACGTACCAAATGGTAAAGACCATCAACACAATGAAAAAAATGTGTCAACTAATGGGCAAAACATCCAGCTAGCATCAAAATGGCAGGATCAAATTCACACATAACTATATATATATATATATATATATATATATATGTGTGTGTGTGTGTATGTGTGTATATATATACACACACATATATATACATATATATATATATTTTTTAAGTCTATAAAGAAATTGCTTCTTCTGAGTCACACATAACAATATTAACCTTAAATGTAAATGGGCTAAATGCCCCAATCAAAAGACACAGACTGGCAAATTGGATAAAAAGTCAAGACCCACTGGTGTGCTGTATTCAGGAAACCCATCTCACATGCAAGGACACACATAGGCTCAAAATAATGGGATGGAGGAAGATCTATCAAGCAAATGGAGAGAAAAAAAAAAAAAAAAAAAGCAGGAGTTGCAATCCTAGTCTGGTAAAATGGACTTTAAACCAACAAAAATCAAAAGAGACAAGAAGGGCATTACATAATGGTTAAAGGATCAGTGTATCAAGAAGATCTAATGATCCTAAATATATACACACCCAATACAGGAGCACCCAGGTACATAAAGCAAGTTCTTAATGACCTACAAAGACACTTAGACTCTCACACAATAATAGCGGGAGACTTTAACACTCCACTGTCAATATTAGACAGATCAACAAGACAGAAAATTAACCAGAATATCCAGGACTTGAACTCAGATCTGGACCAAGCGGACCTAACAGACATCTACAGAAATCTCCACCCCAAATCTACAGAATATACATTCTTCTCAGCACTGCATTGTACTTACTCTAAAATTGGCCACATAATTGGAAGTAAATCACTCATTAGCAAATGCAAAAGAATGGAAATCATAACAAACAGTCTCTCAGACCACAGGGCAATCAAGTTAGAACTCAGAATTAAGAAACTAACTCAGAACCGCACAACTTCATGGAAACTGAACAACTGGCTCCTGAATGTCAACTGGATAAACAATGAAATGAAGGCAGAAATAAAGATGTTCTTTGAAACCAATGAGAATGAAGACACAATGTACCAAAATCTCTGGGACACATTTAAAGCAGCGTCTAGAGGGAAATTTATAGCAATAAATGCCCACATGAGAAGCAAGGAAAGATCTAAAATCGACACCCTATTGTCAAAATTGAAAGAGCTAGAGGAGCAAGATTTAAAAAACTCAAATGCTAGCAGAAGACAAGAAATAACTAAGATCAGAGCAGAACTGAAGGAGATAGAGATACAACCCTTCAAAAAATCAATAAATCCAGGAGCTGCTTTTTTGAAAAGATCAACAAAATAGACTGCTAGCCAGAGTAACAGAAGAGAGAAGAATCTAAAGGATGCAATAAAAAACGATAAAGGGGATATCACCACAGATTCCACAGAAATACAAACTACCATTAGAGATTATTAAAAACAACTCTATGCACATAAACCAGTAAACCTGGAAGAAATGGACAAATTCCTGGACACTTGCACCCTCCCAAGCCTAAACCAGGAAGAAGCTGAAACCTTGAATAGACCAATAACAAGGGCTGAAGTTAAGGCAGCAATTAATAGCTTACCAACCAAAAAAAGTCCAGGTCCAGACGGGCTCACAGCTGAATTCTAGCAGACGTACAAAGAGGAGCTGGTACCATTCCTTCTGAAACTACTCCAAACAATACAAAAAGAGGGAATCTTCCCCAATTCTTTTTATGAGACCAACATCATCCTGATACCAAAACTAGGCAGAGACTCAACTAAAAAAGAAAACTTCAGGCCAATATCCATGATGAATATAGATGCAAAAATCTTCAATAAAATACTGGCAAACCGATTGCAACAGCACATCAAAAAGCTTATCCATCACAATCAAGTAGACTTCACCCCAAGGATGCATTGCTGGTTCAACATATGCAAGTCTATAAACGTAATCCACCACATAAAGAGAACCAAAGACAAAAACCACATGATTATCTCAACAGATGCAGAGAAGGCCTTCGACAAAATTCAACAGCCCTTTATGCTAAAAACTCTCAATAAACTAGGTATTGAAGGAACATCTCAGAACCATAAAAGCTATTTATGACAAACCTACAGCCAATATCATACTGAATGGGTAAAAACTGGAAGTATTCCCTTTGAAATCTGGCACTAGACAAGGATGCCCTCTCTCACCACTCCTATTCAATATAGTATTGGAAGTTCTAGCCAGAGCAATCAGGCAAGAAAAAGAAATAAAGGGTATTCAATTAGGAAAAGATGAAGTCAAATTGTCTCTATTTGCAGACAACATGATTGTATATTTAGAAGACTCTATCATCTCAGCCCAAAATCTCCTTAAACTGATAAGCAGCTTCAGCAAAGTCTCAGGGTACAAAATCAATGTGCAAAAATCACAAGCACTCCTATACACCAAT
>CAUYLG010005891.1:0-39925 GCA_963573385.1 Cacajao melanocephalus | reverse complement strand
AAAGGTAGAAACCAAGACTTGGAGATATTAAGTGATTTCCCTAGGATCACATAGCTAGTTTATCAAATCCAAGAATAAAACTCAGGTTACCTGACTAGAGTCTGGCACTTTGGCACTTTTCTTACTTTTTTTTTTTTTTTTGAGATGGAGTCTTGCTCTGTCACTCAGGCTGGAGTGTAATAGCACGCTCTCCACTCACTGCAACCTCCGCCTCCTGGGTTCAAGCGATTCTCCTGTCTCAGCCTCCTGAGTAGCTGGGATTACAGGTGCTCACCAAGCCCAGCTAATTTTTGTTTTTTTGGTAGAGACGGATGTTTCACCATTTTGGTCAGGCTGGTCTTGAACTCTTGACCTCAGGTGATCCATCTGCCTCGGCCTCCCAAAGCGCTGGGATTACAGGTGTAAGCCACCATGCCCACCACTTTTTCTGTTATCTTTTAGTGAAGTTAAATAATTATCCCCCAAATATGTCTGGTTTAGTAGCTCCACATTTCCATAGATTAGATTTGTTTGAATATCTGTACTTTGACGGCCGTAGAAAGTGGTGCAGGTGTCCTACTAGTGATGGCAGGAGGCAAATGAACATACCACCCCAATGGCTTCCTAACATGGGGTGCAGGGTCTACTAGGCAGAACTCCTGGTTGTCCAGGGCAGGGCAGGCCATGCTACCAGGGAGTTTGGGAGGCTGATTGGCTGCTCCTGGGAGGAAAGCTGATGGGAAGGGAGGATCCTGTCTCCCCTACCTCTTCCAGGACCCAAAAGCTCAGACACCCCCATCCCCAAACACACACACACACATTCACTTCCTCAGAGTAAACAGGAATAGCTGTGTCCACTGCCCTGCCCTCCTTCCAGGACTCAGCCCCCCGTCTTACCCTGTAGACTCCCTCAGGCAAAGCTCCTATCTCCTTGTCTATGCTTCTAGAACATCTTGGGCTTCCATTAATAATGATGACAGTGATAATTTTATTGAGCCCTCAGCACTATGCTAAGTAATTCCCATGCATTATTTCATCCAATCCTTCCCTCTACTGTCCCCCATCCACTTCATTAGTAAGGAAACTGAGGCCTAGAAAGGTTAAGGGGGCCCAGGCCACACAGCTAAAACAGAACCCTTCTGAGCTGGACACTGTGGATCAACTATTTCTCCCAATGGACTCTGAGCTCCTTGAGAGCAGGGGCTGAGTCTCAGATAACCAGTGCCTGGGGATTGTTTATGGGGGATGGGGACCTCCCCAGCTTGGCTGGGCATTAGGGGAACACTGGAGTCCCCTTCCACCCTGCTGGCTGTCCCTGCACCCACAACCGTCCCCACTCACTTGAGGGAGAGGGAGAAGTCATTCTTGCTGGTCTCACTGTTGCGCACCAGGTAGCTGGCCTCTTTGCATAGCCGGAGCAGGTTCTCGGCGTCGGTTCGGCTGATGGCCCCATGATACCAGCTGAGGATAAGAGAGAGGAAGGGGGGCATCTCTGCTGGGTCCCTCGCTGTCCAGGCCCACCCATTGTGGGTGTCCCCTGAAGGGAAGCCAGTGCCAGGAGGGGAGGAGCAGGGAGGGAGTCCCCAGCTGGACACAGACACTCACACCTGGTTTTCCAGAGGCAGTGCTGGATCTGTCCACTCCCCCAGGGGGCTGCTGGGCTCCACGCTTAGGGGCTTGGCTGACTTGGGGTTCCCTGCAGAGAGTCGGGGAGGTAGCCGCCCCTTCTCCTCCCGGCCAGGTGACAGGCAGCTCTTCTCCGATCCTTCAAACTGGGCTGTTGGGAATATATCAGTCATAGACTCTGAGGACCCTAGAGCTCCTCAGAGGTCCCTATTGAATAGCCAGTGCCCTACTTCCTCCAGCCCCAAAAAGGATCAAAGGAATGTTCTAGGAGAGCAGCTCATGCTCAAGGGCCTGAATGGCTCTGGGGACATAATTCTGGGTCCATCCCTTGGTGGGGGTGGGCCCAGCCTTCTTTGCCACATGGGGCCTCAAAGTCCCCACACTGTGGGAGAACAGGGCAGAGGAGCAACCCCAGTAACCGTGCAAGCTTCTCCCTCCAGAGCAGCTGACTGCCTTCCCCCAGTCCATCCTCTCAGGGTGGCTTCAGCGCTGATAATATTGTTTCTTTCTCCTCCTCAGAGTTCATTACCGTTCTCCAAATCACCCTGCCAAGCCATTCTGTAGAAATGACTTATTGATCTGAGAACAATTATCTGATTCCCCTTGGTGCCATCCTGACAGGCTAATCCCGCCCAAAGCCGCCAGCCAGCCCGCCCCTCCCCCACCCCCAACGTTGCTGCCCACTGGCTCCCCTCCCCAACCCACAGAGGCCCAGAGGTGGTAGCTCTGCCCTCCCAGACCAGGGAAGCCTGACAGCTGAGCCTACATAAGGGAAGGCTGAGCCCCCGCAGGTCCCGTGGCCACAGGCACACATGCATGCACATGCACGTATGTGACAAACACCCTCCTTCATCCCGTATTTAAAAATACAACATTCAGGCACCAATGTACATACAAATGCTCATGCCTGTGCACACACACACTTGGGTGCCCATTCTGGGCAGAACTGAACATAGAGAAAGAATTAAGCGCCTTCTTTCTCCTCATTTGGGCTCTTTTTCTCTCCTTGTAGCACTTTCAAACCTTATTGTCTTTCAGTCACCAGATGCAAGGGTCAGATCTCCTCCTTTGTGCCAAGCAGTTCCACACTTTCTGTGCCTGTCCCACCCCCACTTCAGGAGTATTCACATTGCTAAAGGATCTGGTCAAGCAAAGCTCTCCCCAAAGTGAATTTAAAATGGTAGACTTTTGCAGTATGGTGAGGAACACATTAGAAAGGGGCCATCGTAGGAGACATCATCCCTACAGCTGTGGGGAAGGGAGGAATGTGCATTTTGTCTTTTCCTTCTTCCCAAATGAGATTTTTCCTGGGGTCTCCAAACCCGGCCCCACCTCTCAGCTCCTCCAACCCAACCTGAGGAGCTTGGAGGGGTGAGGACATGTCACCCTGGCCAGAAGTCCCCCAGGACCCACCGCTGCTGTCCTCCAGGCTGGGCTCAGGGAGGGGCGAGGCTGGATCGGAGATGTCCCTGTCCCCGTCAGGCAGGGAGGGGCTGCTATCCAGCTGTCCCACAGGTGGAGGCCAAGGTAGGTCTTTGATGACCTTAATGTCAACTGTAGCCAGCAGCAGAAGTGAGAAGAGAGACAGACAGTGACAGAGACAGAGACAGAAAGAGGCAGAGGTTGAGACACCAAAACCCAGAGCCAGGACACAGGACAGCCTAGAAAGGAGGAGGGGCAGAGGCAGAGGATTTTGGGAAGGGACTCAGGGGCTGGGTGGAGCCAACGTTGACCACACCAGGCTGGCGGGGTCAGAGGCTGGGAGGCTCGGGTGACAAGCTGTAGGATGCAGGGTCTTGCTGTACCAACCCATGGGTCCCCTTCATTTGACCTCTCATAAGCCTCCAGGGCCCAAAGGTACCAGGAACAGAGGAAATGCAGGACTAAGAGTCACCAGCACCTCCCAGCACCACGCCTGGGTTTCCATAGCCTCCTGGAACCCACAGTCTTGCCTCCCTTCCTTTTTCCCCACAGCCTGGGAACTCACAGGCAGCAAGAATGAGCCAGCCTCACCTCAGGTTGTCAGGATTACTCAGACTTGGGGGCAGATGTTTTATTGAAATTTAATCCCCCTATCTTGAGAAGAGTGATGCCACTGGCGGCTGCTGGACTGCTAACGAGGTTTCCTAATGACGAGCATAGATTTTCCCATTAAGCAATCCAAACAATATTGATTCTCCAAAGAGACTTCTGGAGATAAACGGCCTATCCTCAATGGTATGCACTTTACAGGAAAAATACTAGAATCCTGTGGTTTCCCAGTCTGGCTGCCACGGTGGGGAGGGCAGAAGAGTGCTGGGTCCAGCTTCAAGATAAGCCTCTTGCCCAAGCAGGGGAGAGAGGCATATGGGGGCAGGAGTGAAGTCAAATGGCATTTGAGCCCTTTGTGTTCTCCCTGAACCAAGGACCCAGGAGCAAAAGCCCTCTCCCTACTCCAGACTCCTTCTCCACCCACCTCAGACCACTAACATGCACTTTTCCATAGTAGACTTGGACTTGAGATGGACAACAGTGTGGCGGGAACAGAAGAAACCTGATCTTCGTTCAACAATTAAGGAATTTCTCATAGCCTCACTCTGCTCCTCAGAAATCTCCTTGGGGCCAGATACCCCTGGTCTGGCAGGGCCCTACCACTGGGAGGGAGAGGCCTAGAATTCAGGTTACACCCATAGCTGTTTTCATTGTTTGAAGTAAGTGCCTTCTTTTGTTAAATGTTAAGTATTTTAACATATGCCACGAGTTTCATAAGTCTGTTTTGGAATTTCTTTATTTTTAAATATACTCAGCTCCCAAAAGATAGAAGTAGTCTAAGCCTTTTAGCTTCTAAGAGGTGGTGATGCAGGGAAATGCCTTCATCCTTCTTCTGCAGCCATTCCTTGACCCTGTGCACAGCACTGTGTCCACACTGCCAAGCCCACCCTCTGTGGTATATAAGTCAACTACATTTCCCTTGAGTCCTGATCCTGGGCCACCCTGGGCTCCTGGAGTCCACTCCTTTCATTCTCCTGAGCATGGAAAGCTGCTCAGAGGCCCCAGCTGGCCTGCCCTCTCCACCAGGACTCACCTGCAAAGGCTTTGGAAATCCGCTCCTTCTTCCACTCCCAGGGCTGGTCATACTCCTCAGGGGGCCTCTCATCATCCTCTGGCAGGCGAGACTCCCGGGGCCAGGGGGCCCCCTCACCCTCTGGGGTGGCCCCATCCTCCTCTGGCTCATATGGTGTGTCATACAGAGGCAAGGGCTGAGCTGCTGTCTCCTTGGAGCCCCGGATCTCTGCCAGGGCAGGACAGGAAGGGAGAGGTGAGGGCTCAGCCCGGGCTGTCTGGCTCCCCTTCTCCTGCAGAGCTTCTCAGCAACAAACCAGGCCTCCTTCAAAGGAGACGCCCTGGCTCTAGCGGGGAGCTCAGCAGCCACACATCCTAGGTTCCTCACCCTCAAAACACTTCTGGCTCTCTAAAAGTAAGGGACCCTGAGATTCAGATGTTTCAGGATTTAAAAGAAAAAAAAAAAGTAAGTGACACAAAGAAGGCAGGTGGGCACCAAAGTGAAAGACAGGAAAAGGATCCTGTGACAGCCTGCAAGGCCTGGGTAGCTAAAGTTTATGAGTTTAGTAAACTGAAGCACGATCTTCCCCTTGTCCACTTCCTCCCTGGTGCGAAGTTCCATTTGTTTCCTTCTGTCTCAAATGATGTCTTTTATTTATTTATTTATTTATTTTGAGACACAGTCTCGTTCTGTTGCCCAGGCTGGAGTGCAATGGCACAATCTCAGCTCACTGCAACCACCGCCTCCCAGGTTCAAGCAATTCTCCCACCTTAGCCTCCCAAGTAGCTGGGATTACAGGCACCTGCCATCATACCTGGCTAATTTTTGTATTTTTGTAGAGACAGGGTTTCACCATTTTGGCCAGACTGGTCTTGAACTCCTGACCTCAGGTGATCCACCTGTCTTGGCCTCCCAAAGTGCTGGGATTACAGGCATGAGCCACCGCGCCTGGCCCACAAAAGATATTTCACAATCACAGAATTCTCCTTTGCTGCCCAATGACTGCTAGGGTGAACCTCCATTCTGCAGGTTCATGTTTCCAAGGCCTCCACGGAATAATATTCCTGGGATATTCCTGACCACTCTCTGCCTCTCTCACTACCTCTCCCAAGTAGGAAGAGCAGTTTATTGGGTTGGCCAGTGAATGCATGCTCTCCTTCTCTTGAACAGAAAGAGCATTCTGGTTCATGCAATCAGTGGCCTGCTCCTGTGCTGCCATTGACCCACAGTCCCAGGTACCAAAGGGCAGGCTCTGAGCTTGGATGGGCACAAGCTCTGGCTCTTCCTTTGCAGAGTTCCCCTACTAGGCCTACTGAGTTGTCCAAGCCTGAGTGGGCAAATTTAATTCTGTGGTGAAGTATTAAGAAGCCCGCAGTAGGCTGGGGGCAGTGGGTCACGCCTGTAATCCCATCACTTTGGGAGGCCGAGGTGGGCGGATCACCTGAGGTCAGGAGGTTCCCCAGCCTGACCAACACGGAGAAACCCTGTCTCTACTAAAAATACAAAATTAGCTGGGAGTGGTGGTACATGCCTGTAATCCCAGCTACTCAGGAGGCTGAGGCATGAAAATCACTTGAACCCGGGAGGTGGAGGTTGCAGTGAGTGCCATTGCACTCCAGCCTGGACAACAAGATCGAACCTCCGTCTCAAAAAAAAAAAAAAAAAAGAAACTCATTGTGATGACACATAAGAAGCCCATTGTGGTGAACATAAGTAATGTTCTCTAATCAACTTTATCAGTAATAAAGCTGACATTTTCTTCTCCACCTATCTATTTCCTTAATCTTATTTCTCAATTATTTCATGCTCAGGAGAGAAAGACAGGGGTGTTAATTATTGGCCCCTTAAAACCCCAACAATTTCAACATCCTGCTAACCCAACTTTCCAATGCCTGATTCTTCTGGGCCATTCTGCACACCAAAGCCTCAGTAATCCTCTTAAAATGCCATATTCGTCCCGTTCCTCTCTTGCTCAAGAATTCATCATGATTCCACTGCCCATTCTGAAGCAAGTCCAGATACCTCATTCCAGCCTACGAAGTGCTGCCCTGCCCTGCTTGGAATCTCTCATTTAGGCTCCCATGCACACCCAGGACTAACATCATTTGCCCCTGAACAAACTTCTCTCACCCTGCCTCAGGGACGTAGCTTGGACAGACCCACCCTATCCTCTCTGATCACCCCTATTTAATCTCTTTTCCCTGGACTGTTTCTCAGCCTCTGTTACCAAGGCCAGGTCTTACTCATTTCTCCCTAGCCTCACTCTTTGGACTACTTGCCCAGGCTCGTGGCACTTACTGTAACTATATTTCTAGTCATCTTTCTCCAATTGTCATGAAGATGGTTCATTTCAAACTCATCCCCCCTCCCAAGGCTAGTGGTTCTCTTTTTGGGATCACTGACCCTCCCAGCCCTCACCACTTTCTTTCCTTTCCTATCTTGAATGCTTCTATCTGACCTTCAGTTGTGTGGCCTCCTGAACCACTTCAGATCTCACAGGTCACAGGTGCTTCTCCAAAATGACTCTGAAAGACAGTGACCATCCTCCCCGAGGACCTGGCAAAGACTTTCTCCATATTTTCTAGGGACCAAAGAATCAGTCCTTAGACTTGTAGGTCACAAAGCCTGTTCTGCAGAGTCCAGGCCTCCGTGAGCCCCTCCCCTGCCCCTTTTACTCACCAGCCATCATCTTTTGGGCCTCATAGGGCTCCATGTAGCCATCATTTTCAGGGACCTTCTCTGGGGCTCCTGAAGCTCCTGCTGAGCCTTCGCCAGTCTCCTGAACATCAAACGGGTCCGCATAGTCTTCCAGGATTGCTAGCTGTGGGAGGAGAGTGAAGAGTGGGCTTCAGGCAGTGGAGAGGCAACTCTGCTTCTCCCCAGATGCTCTGTCCATGGGAGGAAGAGTCCCAAGTAGGCTGCCTTAGTCCCCCACTAGGCTGCCAACGAAGTGGTACATCTTTCTTTTCCACTAATTTTGTGCCTCTAGGCCATCTCCTAGGCTAAATGGCCAGAAAGAGGCTACCGGACCTTAGGGCCTGCCTCAAGTCAGTGTCCAAGCAGGACCAGAGCCTACACCAGGTGGTTCAATAGAGGGAATTAATTCAGCGAAACAGTTACAAAGATGTTGGAAGAGTTCAAAAAGCAAGCATAGTGAGACAACTCAGAGATTTGCATGGTCCATGCGTATGATGGCACTTCCAGATGGTAAATGAATAAACAGCTGCTGACCATCAAGGAAGGATAGGCTTAGTACTCACTTTTCCAGTTCTGCTGATTGATCCTCACAACATCCCTGTCATGTGGGTGTTACTGGCCCCATTTTAAGGAGTCAGAGGCTCAGGGAAGTTAGGGAACATGTCCAGGACCGTTCTGCCTAAGTGGAGGAAGCAGGTGACTGAAACCCATGCCCTTTGTGCAAGAGGCTGTCAGCCTGCCACCAGGGGGCATCTTGGCTGTCCCAGGAGAGAGAATGCTGAAGCAGGCTTTGGGGCAGCCCTGAAGTGCTGAAGTCCCCATGGCTCCTGGAGGGCAGAGACAGGAAAGGCTTCACTTTGGTCCTTCACTTCCCACGCTGCCCCTTTCTCCCACGCAAGTGGCTCACAGCCACTCCTCTCTGCCTGCAAACCACACACTAAAGAGGTGCTCAAGGTGCTCAGGGCGGGGTGCAGCTGAGGACAATAGAACCTTTCTCCAAGTTGGGCTTGGGCTTCTCCTGGTGGGGCGCTGGCTAAGGCAGAGACCGAGCCCAGTCCACCCAAGGCTGCCAGCACCCCAGGAGCACTGCACCACTGGGTTGACAGGCGATGACAGGAGGTGGCTCCAGGGCCTGCGGCATGGGAAGAGGCCATTCTTGCCTTTCACTAAATCTCAGTCTAGGCTTTGGTTCTGAGCCAGATCGGGCCTGTGGGAGCCAGCTGGGGTGGAGGCCGTGGGGTGACTGGCCTGCTCTGGGTTAGGATCTAGGAATGGCAACCCCTAGCAAGGCAGAGATGAAGAAAATTACTTCCTTTGTCCATTCTTCCTGTTTTATGTGAATGGACTTAACACATATTTACAGAGTGCTTTCAGGAATTTAACAGTAAACATGGTTCCTGCCCTCAGGAAGCTCACAGTCTGCAGGAAGACATGCAACAAAACAAATATTTATCATGCAGTGTGATAATAACCCATTTGCAGTCAGGGCATCTGAAGATGCCTTCTGCATGTTCCTTCAACCCCGCTATTCCCTCTGAGGCACCTCCCAATGGCTCCTACCATCTCGTCTGGGGTCTTCAGCTCCCACCTTGTTCTATTCAAGGCCTCAGCTCCTTTACCACCTCCCTTTAGTCTCTACCTGCTTGTGGGATAACCACCACTTCAGATCATCCCATCATCACCACCTGGCTATCCAGACCTGAGAGCTCTTTGTCATTGGTGTCTTTCCAGCTCCAATAAGCACCTGGCATACAGTAGGCACTAGAAAATATTTCTCCTTGATCATCGCCTATCTCCCCTTGGAGCCCCTCACCCCTAGTCCTCCTTCCTTCAGGAAATAGAGAAAATAAATCCGCTCGTCCCTACCCGCCCAAGCTGCTTCCTCCCAGGCCAACTGGCACCCACAGCGTCCCCCCTTGACCAACGGGGCTCTGTGGTCAGCCCACCTTCAGTGATTCTGTCAGTTGGCAGCCAGTATCACACTCTTGTGGCAGCTGCTCAACAGTGTCTGAATCAACGAACACTTTATCCTTAAACCGTGCATTGGCTCTCCAGTGCTTCAGGAAAAAGTCTGGAGTTAAAGAGATTTGAAAGCTTCCACTTTCTCTTTCTCTCTACTCACCTTGGATCACTTTGTCACCAGAAAGCTGCATGTTCTTTCTACTTCAAAGGCTTTCCCTCTGCCTGAATAGCTTTCCCCTTCCTCCCAAGAGCTAACTCTTACAGATTATTTTTTCAGAAAGCCTTTCTGTACTCCCCCCAGGCCTGTGAGGTGTCTCTGTGCTGGGCTGTTATCACTCTGCATGGTAAATATTTGTTTTGTTGTATGTCTTCTTGCAGACTGTGAGCTTCCTGAGGGCAGCAACCACATTTACTGTTAAATTCCTGAAAGCTCTCCATAAATATGTTAAATCTACTCACATAAAACAAGAAAAATGGACAAAGGAAGTAATTTTCCCTGTTTGTTCAGGAAAGAGAGGAAACACAAATCTGGATGGGGTGGGGTCCTTTGAGGGGACAGTCTTTCCAAGTGAAGCTGTGTCACCAGATGTTGCTCGGCCAGCAGAGGTGCCTGGTCCAAGCCCCTTATATCCCCCCAACCCCTGCTCCTCTACTCCATAGAGCCCCTCCTGCCTCTCCCTCACCAAGCCTGCAGGCAGCACCCTTCCCACCCAAGTCCTGGGCCCATGCCCAGAGCCGCGACCCCTCCCAGGCTGGCGTGGGCCTCCTCAGCTCTAGCCTGCAGTGCCCGTGGGCGCCCAGGTGGCAACTCTGCGGGCAGCTCAATGGCTCCTCTGTTCCATCCTGGCTCCACACCCAGCTCCAGGAAGCCCCGGCCCCACGCCCTGGGCTGGAGTGCCCAAAGGAGCCGCCCACAGGTCTAGGAGTCAGGAGCAGCAGCAGAGACACCAATTGGGGAGGATGGCAGGACAGGCACCCACCCTGGGCACAGAAGATCCTGGGCAAAACCCAGGCCTGCTTTCCCAGTGGCTTCTAGGTCCCCAGGATAAACTGCTTAGTGGAGGAAGCTGCTCCAATATGCTTCCGACCCCTTTGATCTACCATAATTTTGTTTATGGTCCCTTTGCCCCATTCTGATGTGCTCACTGCTATATCCTGCATCAATCTCAAAGCCAGCAAACAGTAGGTATTCAATGTATACTAATGGATGCTCAACAGGCCTCCTCCAGACTCCATATTCTGGAGTGACATCACCTTTCAGATCCCCATTCACCCTGATCTCTAATAGCTGCAGGATCAGGCTCTCAACAGAATCCATATCTGAATAGAAATTAAAGACTCTGGCGCAAGGGCCAAAGGGAGGAATTGTCTGCAAAGGACCTTTGGGGAAGACACCTAAAAACACAGCTGGTATTTAGGCACATCCTCTGATACAGCCAGAATGCTGCTGAAATGCTGAAAGATTTCCAAACTGCTAGGTAAAATAGCTACTATCCAGAGGATCCCCTGTCCGGCTCCTTCCTGCCACCCAGCAGGGGGCCTCCAGGATTCTGCTATTGCTGTTCTAATTGGGCAGTGCCCCTCCCAGAGCAGCTGTCATACTTTGAATCTCCTGCCTGCTCAGGCCTCTCCTGTGGTAGCTAGCAGGCCTGCCATCTGGTTCCTCTTCCACTCTGCAATTGGGCCATGTAACACATTCCTGACCCCCACCACGGGGCTCCAGGGAATGCGGATCCAGGAGAAGCAAGAGGGGCACACGTTACAATATGTGCTCTTGTTCTGCAAAGTCCCCAAAGTCTACCACTGCCCCTTTCCTCTGCTTCTTTAGTTTACATTGAGTGTCTGGAAACCTTTTTTTATCTGCAGACCTCTGTCTTTCTATCTGTACAAAAAGGATGGTAATAGTACCCATATCAGAGGGTTGGGAAGAGGAAAATGAATTTGTAAAAGTTCTTAGCCCAGAGGCTGGCATGGAGGCAGTGCTGAATAAATGTTAGCTCTGAGGATAATCTTTTATATTCAGGTATTAAGGCCTCAGAGTTCAGGTGCTTGCCCAGGGTATGCAGCTTGTCAGCAGCAGAGACCAGACAGGGACCCCAGCTTCCTGACTTGTAGTGCCTGATAACAGATTTTCCAAAAATTTGGGAAATGCATCATCTTCTCTCCTCTATTTGTAGATCTAAGGTACACGTTAAATCTAAGGAGTCCTGCAGCAAAGAAATCAGTCTAATTTTGTTTAATTCTGTAATTCCCCCAAAATATTTACCCATGGAAGCCCTTTGTCACTGAAAACTTATTAACCTGTCACAGTTTGGGAAATGGTACATTACTTACCTTCCTTGAGATCAAACTTTTTATACCCATTGTTTGCTTATTGGAATGTCCTTATACTATTTTATCTGAGAAATCCCTTGCCATAAAACAAATGTCTTTCCCTTTTCTAATTACAAGAACAATGCCATGTTTATAGAATAGTCAACCATTACAGACATGCAGTCCCTCCTACCAACCCTTCGATGTGTCTGGTACCACTTTGGGATTGGGTAACAAGTGGTGGTCCCTAGCATTCAGGAAGTGGTAAATTCAGTATGGAACACACCCCTCATTCCTTCCCTAAGAGTCTGCTTCCTCTTGTTCATTAGCAAATGCTTAGTGAATACCTCCTCTCTGCGAGGCACCTGGTGGTAGGTGCTGAGGGTCCAGGCACTGGGCTCACTCTACTACTTGTTGGCTGATAAACTTTGCAAGTGTGAGTCAACATTCCTGTGCTTTGGTTTCCCCATTTATAACCTGGGGAGAGTAGGAGAATCTTCTTCACAGGATTGTTTTAAGGATCAACTTGTCTAACACATGTCAGCTGCTTCAAAATGGTACCAGGCACAAAGTGGGTACTTAGTAAATGTTAGCCACTCTATTATTAAAGACAAAAAGACCAAATGTCTGAGTCTTTCTGGAGGCCCACCGTGATATACACAAAATAAGCTCCAAGCTGTGAAGCCCTAAGACCGGGCACCAGGCTCTGGAGGCACCCACAGGCCCACTGCATGCAGGGTTTGGGCCCCACTTTTGCTCTCACATAATATGTTGCCTCTGCGGTAAGGACCAATGGGGTGGGCAGCAGGTAACCCCCCAAGGCCTGGGCCCCAGCCAGGGCTTGCTCAGCCTAGCCAGCAGCTTGCATCCACGGTGCTCAGGGTCCCAGCTGTTCCTGGTTCCCAATAGGCAAAGTGCCAGAGCTGAGTTGTCAATGAGTCACTCACTGGCCAAGGTAAGAAGCACAGATGTCTTCCAGACAGAGTTGGTGTCGCAGCATAGGGTTACGGCACTGGGTAGAATGGACAGGCCTGCCGTCCAATCCCCTGGTAGCTGCAGGCCTTAGCCACCCTCAAAGCAGCCATGGCAGCACAGATGGCCAGCCTGGGCCACAGAAGCTTAAGAGGTTTAACCAGTCTACAAAAGTTCCTTCACCTGGACTCCTCCCTTCGCCTCCCTCCTTTCCCGAGAATCTCCTCCTCCCTGCATCTCCATCTGCAAGATAAGCAGATGGGACCTCCAGACTCTGTGGAAGTCTTAAGAAGGAACATTAAGGCAAACAAGTGAACAAACTCCAAAAAGGCAAGTACGAGGTCTTCCAGGTGCTATGTCCCTTTCAGTGCCTAATGACATACACTTAATTAACACTGGCTAAGGGATGGGCCTATATTTATTGGCAGCCCCTACTGATCCTCCTAACCCCAGGGCAGGAATGCCTCCTTCAACTTCAGATGCCCTGACTGTATCCTTCACTTTACTCTTCCAACCTCTGTCTGTTTCCTCCTTTCCAAATCTGTGCCTGGAGGATCCAAGCCCTGTGGATATCATCTATGAGGTACCTCTATTTTTTAAAGTTTTTAATATTTTGGGGCCTGTGAACCCCTATGAGAAAAGAGCTATACCCTTCCCCAGAAAAACAGGAAATATCTGCACACAGTTCCTGGAGATTCATGAAGCCCAGAAGCCTCTCTATGAGCCTAGAGCCCTGGTTTTAATCCAGGGTGCCTGACTGTCTTATTATCCATGTTACCTCCCCACTCAGCCCCAAACACATATCTTGGCATGATGGAGGCAAAAGACACACTGCACAGATGGTCACAGGCAGCTCGGAGCTTCGTCCAATCAAGGCCCTGTTCCCATATCCATCCCCTTCCCTAATTACACCAGGTTTTTCCCGCTAAAGGTCTGAGAAAAGGGAGCAAAGCAAGGGAGGGCCCAGCTCTCTAGTCCCACTGCCAAAGCATGGCCTAGGGGCCAGACAAGGGCCCAGTACCATGAGGAAGCTCTTCCTCTGGCCAGATGGCAAAGCCCTGCCTGCCCGTTGCAGGGTGCAGCTCCTGCTGCTCCCACACCTGCCCTGCCAGGCCTGCCCAGATGGCCACCCTTGCACCCCTGCCAACTACAGCAGTGGATCCCAGGGTGGGTTGGCAGCCAGAGCCCCGCATGGGGAGAAGACTAATGGTCCTGAACCCCCTGGGCCTCTCAGGGTACTGTCCAGGACCTGGTTCTCTCCTGCCCCCATACTAACTGGGTTTCTGCTCAATTCCTCTGGCTTGTATAGAAACACCTCCACCCATTTCATCAAATCTCTTGACCCACCCCTTCTCAGAGGCTGACTCCCCCAGCCCCAGCCACTGGGCTCCAGGAGGAGAGAACAGGCCAGCTCAAAGCCCATGACTGTTCCCAGGCCTCATCTTATGTCAGGAGAGACCTCAAAGCAAGCCAGGAGGCCTGAGAGAAGGAGGAACAGAAAACAGGGAGAAAGCAACCGCATAGTACATAAACACCAGCTCCACCAGGTCATAGGGGCAAGCGCCAGCTCACATCCAGGGGCAGCATCTCTTAGGTTTAGGGTAAGAGACTCAGGCACCTTGTCTGAGCTTTTCCTAGGGGAAGACTAAGACCCCAAACTCTTCCCCTAATCAGGTGTGGAGCTGCTGTCCCTAAATGATGGGAGGCCCCAGGTCAGGGCCCATAGAGACAGCATCCCTGCCCCGGGCCAACTCTGATGGCATCCTGGGTCTTTCTCATCACACCCATTAAAGAAACCAGATTGTATGGCTCCTGGGAGAGCCTGCTGGATTTCATTCCTGTCCTTGTAGCTGACAAAGGAGTCAGACATCTCTTGGCCCCCAAGTCTGAACAGCACACAGATCACAGAGCTGACCCAAGCTGAGGTATGGAGGCCCTAGGCAAGAAGAGGCTATGAGTCTCTGAATGAAATTGTGTGGGTGTAGCCCCTTCCTTGGGGTTGTCTGGGAAAATCTGCCAGGGAAGCTATGGCTAGGGGAATCCCTGATCCTCAGGCCACCGTGATAATGGACAGTCACCATTCAGGACATATTTATGCACCCTTCTTTATGTCAAACATTGTGTCAGGCACTTGGGAGACACAAGAAGACATGGTCTGTGTCCTGAAGGAGCCCATGGCTTGGTGGGCAGCCTGTTAGTTCATCCAAGCCACTGCAGAGAGGAGAAGGGCCAAAGACAGCTCAGGCCCAGGTCGCCTGTGCCAAACAGGCAGTGGTTAGAGAGGAGGAGCCTGACTGGTCAGTGGGAAGAACAGGGCCTAGCCCTCTCCTCTGCCTCACTGTCACCACCTCCATCACATCACACAATAGCAGGGGACAAGAAGAGGAGTGCAGCGTCAGAGAAGTGCCCTTGAACCTTCCTCTGCCGAATAAGTATCCTGGCCCAGGATGGGCAGCCATGCCCCATGGCAAAAACTAGAGGAAAAATAATTTGCATTCCTGAGGCTTCTGCTCCGACCCTGACAGATCTCTCTCATCCAGGAAATCTGGCAGAACAGCGCTCTCAGCTAAAAGCCTCAATCCTGGAGCCAACGTATTCGGACAGCAACTTTGCACTCCAATCAAATAAAAATGTTCTTCTCTGCTGAGGAGAGGGGAGTAGGCCCCAGAAGTGAGCTCCTGGGGTGAGTGAAGAAGGACCACAGAGCCAAGGCAACCCACAGAGTCATCATCACAGAATTTAGGGGCCTGGGATGGCTTTCAGCTCTCACTCTGCCAGGGAGGGATAAGGCCGACGGGAGTCAGGGCAGGGCCCTGAGCCACGGTGGGTGTCCTGTTCTCCTCCCTATCTGGGTGCCTGCAGACCCAGGAAAGCCTCCAGCCTTGCTCAGAATGGACCCAGAGAGAGGGAGTCCAGGAGGAGTGGAGGAATGGGCTCAGCTGCTTAGCCCCATGTGGGCAACAGGTCCTGAGCACTGACTATCCTCATACCTGAGGGGACAAGGGAAGGAGGGAAGAGTGGGCCTGGACCCCAGGAAGCCCCTTGGCAAGAGCTGTAAGCTGCCTGTCTTGGCCTCCTGAGAACAACAGCCCATCCAGCTCCAGTCCCACTGGGTAGGGCAAAGGCCAGTGCTGTGTCCACAAGGAGAAACCCGTCTTCACCTCCTTTCTGGGGCTTCAGCACCTGCAAGGATGCTTAGGCTGGAGAAAGGGGAGGAAGAAGAGGAGGAGGAGGCAGAGAGGCAGCAGGAGGGTAAAGCTTTGTGCTGGCTGTGCCCTGAGGGAAGGGTCAGAGATCAAAGGGCAGTGAGCTGTTGCTTCCAGAGGGGCAGAAAGGCCATCAACCAGTGGGGGTTGGGAGGTGCACCTCAATTCCCGCTAGAAAAAGGCTCACGGATCAGGCTGGAGGGCGCTGCGAAGTGGAGAGCCAGACCGGCAGGGGGAGGGTCCCCAGTCCTGGGGCCATTACAGGGGATGGGGCAGAAGGGCACAGTTTGAGGCTTCCGTCTCAGATTAGTCAGCTGAGAATCTGAACAAAGGTGGGTGAAGGCTCGGAGCCCCGGGGTCAGGGGCTCGCGTCTGCCAGGAGTTGAGACACCAAGGCGCTCTGGCCAGGCCATCTTTCTCCCTCTCGCAACCTCCAGACCTCTGACCACCACCCCTCCTTGACACCCCGGCCTGGCGCTGCACTCACCCTATCGCCGCTGGCGGGGGGTCCAGAGATCCGCTCATCAGCAGGGGGCGCCGGGGGCCCAGGGGTCTCGACCCGAATAAGGCGGTGTGGGGGAGAGCCGTGGCGCGGGGGCGGCGTGGGGCCGGGGGTGGCGGGGGTAGCGAGGGCGGCGGAACCGGACGACCCCCCGGAGTAGGGGTCTTCGAAGTCGCGCTCCCGCTGCAGCCTGTAGGCTGCCAGGATGTCCGGGGGCGGCGCGGGGGTTGCGGCCGGAGAAGGTGCAGGGGGGCGGTAGTCTGGCTCCGGGGGCGCCGGCTTGCTGCCCCCTCCGCCGCCGAGCCCCCCGCGGAAGCCCAGGTGCTCCCGGAGCCACTTGGCTACTCCGCCGCTGCCACCCCCTCCCGGGCCAGCTCCCGCACCCCCGGCGCCCCGGCGGGACCCCCCCGGGCCGCCCCCAGCGCTCCCCTGCGTCCGTGGCCCCGGGCGGGAGCCCGCCGGAGGAGCTCCGCTCAGTAACATGGGGCCCGCCAGACTGAGCGAGGGGAGCGCGGCGGCGGGTGGGGGGCGGGGGTGGGGAGGGGGGCGGGGCTCCGCCGGGCGGGGAGGGGGCGGGGCGCGTCAGTAACAAGGGAGAGGCGGGGCTCCGCTCCCTAACGGGGTCTGCCTCCTCCCGAAGGTGAGGAGAAGAGCGGGCGAGGGCTTCCAGCCTGTGTGGACCGGCAAGAAGTAAAGTGGGCGGCCCAGGGGCAGAAGATGCGACTCCTAGACTGAGGTTGAATCCTCCACATGTCGCCACGCGGTCCCCTGTGGGCACGCACACATCCCCATCTGTTCTTTTCACCAGCTCCCAGCTCCTACAAGACGCAGAGAGGGGAGACCCCAGACTCCTGGCTCTAGGGCGCCTTCCGCCTCTCCCCTTCCTTCTCCCAGGATCTCGCAACTGAGAAACTATAATCTAGGAGGAAAATCTAGGAGGGCAAGAAAAGGGGCTCTTCTGTAAGACCTGTCTGTAAGCCTCCTCCTCTAGTGCAACCTTGGGAACCCCACAACCTCCTCCCATCCAACCGTACGCACTGCACATACCCGAACCTACATTACTTCCCAATCCAGGCAAACACATCTCACATCACATACAAACAACTCCCTAGAGACGCCTACTTCTCTCGTGTCGTTTCCACACATGCCCTTCTCCCAGACAAACAGCTTTCGCTCAAATGCCACCCCCACCCCCCATGGGAGCACCTGCCTGCAGCGGGCCCACCCGGCCCTGACTGTAGCATGCGCACGCACACAGAAATCCCTTCCAGCCTCATCCCGGGCTTCATTGTCAATTAGATGAGTGACAGAATGGAAACAGACAAGTCAATAAATCAAGTCTAGAAACAGTCCCAGTGTTGTCTATCACAAACTCCTTATCCTCCTGAGGCTGGGATGCTCAAGTGCTAGGCATTTTTGTCTTAGAAATAAAGCCAGTTCCTCCCCATAAATGCTGTAGCCCTGAAGCCAACACCATTTTCTTTTGGCTCTGTCGGGAAATTAGCTGCCTCACCTCACCTTACCCCACCCCCTTACCCTCACTGCCTCAGTGTCTCGGCACTCCTAGGCTTATGTCTGTGCTTGAGACGGACTCTCTCACTCTTTCGCTGGAGTACAGTGGAGCGATCTCGGCTCACAGCAACCTCCACCCCCTCCCCAACCCTCCCTCCCCCTGCCTCCGTTCAAGTGATCTTCCCGTCTCAGCCTACCAAGTAGCTGTGATTACAAACGTGTGCCACCATGCCTGGTAAATTTTTTTTTATTTTTAGTAGAGATGGAGTTTCACCATGTTGGCCAGGCTGGTCTCAAACTCCCGGTCTCAAGTCATTCACCCGCCTCGGCCTTCCAAAATGCTGGGATTACAGGTGTGAGCCACAGCACCGGGCATATCTGCATTTTGAGGGAGCAAAAAGTCAAGAGGCCCCAAAGGAAGGAAGTTCAAAGCAGGAGGAGTAAAGAAGGATGTAAGGGCAAAACTGTGACTCTCCTGAGATTCCCAGGGCCCCAAGTCTCAAAATATTTATTGAGTTCCTGCTTGGTGTGCAAATTCTAGCTGGGTGAGGTGGCTCACGCTTGTAGTCCCAGGTACCCAGGAGGTTGAGGTGGGAGAATTGCTTGAGTCCAGAAGTTCAAGGCTGCAGTTAGCTATGATTGTACTACTGCACTCCAGCCTGGTCAAGACAGTGCTGCTTGGATATAGGACAGTGCTTCTCAAACTTTAATGTGGACACTAATCTCCTGAGAATCTTGTTAAGTTGCAGATTCTGATTCTCTAGGTCTAGCTGGGGTGGGGTCCCAGGTGATACAGACACTGCTGGCCCCAGACCACACGTTGAGTAGCTGGACTGTAGGAGATACTGGAGAATCTAATATTGTACTTGATTTTATGAAGTATAATAGAGAAAATAACATGTGCACTTTTTTTTTTTTTGAGACCGAGTCTCAATCTGTCACCCAGGTTGGAGTGCAGTGGTGTCATCTTGGCTCACTGCAACCTCTGCCTCCCAGGTTCAAGCGATTCTCATGCGTCAGCCTCCTGAGTAGCTGGGATTACAGGTGCTCATCACCACGCCCAGCCAAAATTTTGTGTTTTTAGTAGAGATGGGGTTTCATCATGTTGATCAGGCTGGTCTCAAACTCCTGACCTCGTGATCTGCCTGCCTTGGCCTCCCAAAGTGCTGGGATTACAGGCGTGAGCCACCACACCCAGCCAACATGTGCACAGTTTTTAAATGTGCAGTTAAATCGACTAATGATGCAAAACAAAGCTGGACATAGAGATGATAAATACAGAAGAATGGTCCAGTTAACCTACATCAGAGAGTTTCTACCAGGTGTGAGGGCATGGATAGGTAACTAATAAGTCCAATTGTTGTGGGCTGTAGCCAGGTATCTGGGGAAAGTACTCAATGCTACTGATCCTTGCTTTCCTTATCTCTGAAAAGGGCATGATAATCATTGTGTGAGGATTAAGGGACATGATGAATATGAAAAAGGTTTGAAAACTGTAAAATGCTTACAGTGGAAGGTGTCACATGAGTTTAACTGCTTGACAGCTCAGAGGAATGAAATCAATCAAGTCTGCAGTCTTGATGCAGGACAGGAGGTAGACGGAGCTGGGTATGATTTAGACAGATGAAGCAAAGGAGTGAAAGGTCATTTCAAGACAGGAGGTCAGCATAGGCTGGACAAAGGCATAGAAGTGGGAACCAGCACACCATAAAGGAGGGGAGTATTGGCCGGGAGCAGTAGCTCAGGCCTGTAATCCCAACACTTTGGGAGGCCGAGGTGGGTAGATCACAAGGTCAGGAGATCAAGGTCATCCTGGCCAATGTGGTGAAACCTCATCTCGACTAAAAACAAAAAAATTAGCTGGGTGTGGTGGTACATACTTGTAATCCCAGCTACTTGGGAGGCTGGGGCAGGAGAATCGCTTAAACTCAGGAGGTGGAGATTGCAGTGAGTTGAGATCCCTCCACTGCATTCCAGCCTGGTGACAGAGCAAGACTCCATCTCAAAGAAAAAAAAAAAAAAGAAGGGGAGTATTCATGGTGGGAAGAGTAGGAATAAAATTAGATGGGAAGGAGGGAAGATGTCATAAAGGCAGGACTTAAATAATAATTTTAAAATTATAATAACTTGTACGTACCCTAAATTTACTCTTGTTTTAAATGATCTGCTAATGTACCTTCCTACCTTACCAGAGTGTGAGCTCCTAAAAGCAGGCAATTTGAGCATCTTGTGGAGCCAGGCAGCCTCATAGGAACCAAGGATACAGAGGTGAGGCCTTCACAGCAAGACTCCTCTGAGAATTGGGTGGCATTTTCTAGATTCAAATTCTGTTTACCTTTTCTTTCTTTTGGAGATGGGGTCTCACTCTCTTGCCCAGGCCAGAGTGCAGTGGCACAGTCATAGCTCACTGCAGTCTTGAACTTCTTGGCTCAAGCAATTCTCCCACCTCAGCCTCCCAAGTGTGAGCCACTTGCCCAACTAATTTTTAATTTTTTATAAAGATGGGGCCTCAGTACATTGCTCAGACTGGTCTTGAATTCCCGGCCTCAAGCAATCCTCTCACCTTAGCTTCCCAAGCAGTGGAACTACAGGTGCACACCACCACACCTGACTAATTTATTGTATTCTATTTTGTGGACATGAAGTTCTTGCTATGTTGCTTTGGCTGGTCTCAAACTCCTGGCTTCAAGTGATCCTCCTGCTTGGACCTCCCAAAGTGCTGGGATTACAAGTGAGAGCCACTACGCCCAGCTTAGAGTCAAATTCTTGCATGTTAAGCAGTTTGCCATAGTATGGGGTTTCTGTAAGAAAGCATGGGTGCTCCCATCACCAAGTGCAGATCCTGTTACTTGACATTGGTTTAACAAATGTTGAAATGGATAAAGACAATTTCTGTTTCTTATTCTTAGTTTTATATAGCTATAATTGTGTTATACACATAATTTTATATATTTGTAAACTTAACATTATATTATAATTTCCCCATTTTTGTCATGTAGGCTTTATTTTCTTCCAAATTTTTTGGGGAAAACTATCAAACCTACAGAAAAACCCAAAGAAAGTATAGTGGAGGCTGGGCACAGTGACTGGAGCCCGTAATCCCAGCACTTTGGGTGGCCGAGGCAGGCAGATCACTTGAGCTCAGAAGTTCAAGACCAGACTGGGCAACATGGTGGAAACCCTATCTCTATATTAAAAAAAAAAAAGTAAGTGTAGTGGAAACCTGTTTACCTTTCAGGTAGATTCACCACTTTTTAGATTTTGCCATATTTGCTCTATCCATCTCTCTCTCTTTCTTTTCCTTGCCCATTTGGTACGAGTTGCAAATATCACGATACTTCAGTTTTAAATACTTCAGCAGGCGTTGCCTAAGAATAAGGAATTCTTCTATCAGGCTACAGGATCATTATCACATTTAGGTAACTTAATATTTATTTAATAACATTGTCTATTATACAGTCCTTGTTACATTTTTCGATTTTTCCTGAAAATGTCTTTTATAGTTTTTTTTCTTTTTTTGTTTTGTTTAAAAAAAATTAAATTTTCTTTCAGGCAGCCTCCTGAGCCAAGTAGACTCAGGGAAACTCCCTATAGTTTTTTTTTTTTTTCCTGATTCCAGATTTAATTAAAGTTCCTCATTTCATTTGTTTGTTAAGTTCCTTTAGTCTATTTTAATTTTGGACAGTCTCCTGCTCATTTGTTACTAGTTTGTTTTTCATCACATTTATCCTTTTGAAATGTCCAGGACAATTATCAAGTAGGATGTCCCACATTCTGAATTTTTCCATAGTTTCTTCATGATTAGATTCAAGTTACACATTTCTGAAAGGAGCACTAGATCGGGATGTTGTGGACTTTCTAGTGTGTCACACCAGAAAGCCCATAATGCCCATTTGTCCCTTTATTGGTGATGTTAGACTTGATCACTTGGATAAGCTGGAGTCCACCAGATCCCTCCACTTTATAATTTAAAGAAAGCTGTGGAATGATATTCTGAGATCTTTTATCTATTTTCTTCCAGCAACATTTTAACCCATGGTTTTATCCCCCACCCCCTCCCCCCATTTAATGATCTATACTTACATTTGCTATTACCCTGGGGTTTGCAAAATAGTGACTCTTTCATTCTATAATTCTATGAACCCAAAATATCTGAGACAGGTCTCAACTAATTTAGAAAGTTTATTTTGCCAAGGTTAAGGATACACCCATGACTCAGCCTCAGGAGGTCCTGAGGACCTGTGCCCAAGGTGGTCACGGCCCAATCAATACACGTAAAATGTACGTTGGTCTCGTCTGGAAAGGTGGGACAACTAAAGGCCAGGGAGGGGGCTTCTGGTTCATAGGTAGATGAGAGATAAATGGTCGCATTCTTTCAAGTCTCTGATTAGCCTTTCACTTAATACACAATATTCATGTGAGAGGAGAGGAGAGGAGAGGAATAGTCACTTATGCCTTAGTCTGGTATAGTGAAACAATAGGGCAGAGGAAATAAGCAGATATGTGTTTGTCTCAAATGCATGTAATATTCAATAATGAGCCTCAGAGGGATGACTGAGAATATTGGGGCAGAGTATAAACTTTTGTGACTTGCTATACACTGCCCACTTGCTGTCATGGATAGTTTTAAAAGTCAAC
The DNA here is from genome assembly GCA_963573385.1 of Cacajao melanocephalus. Lineage (NCBI taxonomy): Eukaryota > Metazoa > Chordata > Mammalia > Primates > Pitheciidae > Cacajao > Cacajao melanocephalus. Next base: position 17,475 of record CAUYLG010005891.1, on the reverse strand, counting down.
CATGACTTCTAAGTGTCAAGTCTAATTATTTTCTCATTTTTTTTTTTCTCCTTGACTTCTTTGCAGCACCTGAGTCTGCTGACTCCTGTCCTTGAAAGGTTCTTCTACCAAACTTTCCTTAAAATGACACTTTCCTGGTTTTCTCTTCTCAGGCCACATTCTTTTATTTAAAATCTATTGTTCCTATTTATTTATTTGAGATGGAGTCTCGCTCTGTTGCCCAGGCTGGAGTGCAACGGGGAAATCTTGACTTACTGCAACTTCCATCTCCCAGATTCAAGTGATTCTTCTGCCTTAGCCTCCCGAGTAGCTGGGGCTACAGGCACACACCACATGACTGGCTAATTTTTGTATTTTTAGTATAAACAGGGTTTCACCATATTGGCCAGGCTGGTCTTGAACTCCTGACCTCGTGATCTGCCTGCCTTGGCCTCCCTAAGTTCTGTGATTGCAGGTGTGAGCCACCGCCCCCGGCCAAATCTTTTTTTTTTAAATAAATTTAATACAGCAGCAGAGATATTGCTCTTTTTAAGAGCAGGGCTACCCCATAGGCAGTGTGCCCAGAGTAGCCTCAGACCACATTCTTGTTTTCCCTCTTAACCTCCTAAAGTTGTGCATGTTCCAAGGCTAAGTCCTTAGCCCTCACTTTTCTTACTGAGCACTGAGTGCAGCATCTTCACTCCCGTTTGCCTGGCTTTGGGTGTCCAGTTCTGTCCTTTCTAAGTTTTGCCATCTAAGTCTGGTTCTTGCCTTTTATCTCCAGCCTTGTCTTGGAGCCATCTCTGCCCATACCCTTGAGAGGACAACCACATCCTAGTACTCTTACATATGAACTTTGTTGTTACAGGGATCCTGGATGTTAAGACAGAGCTCCACTTGGGCCAAGTTTTGTTTGGTCTATATAGTTTTGGTCAACTCAGTGTTTAAAAAAATAATTGAATTAGTTGCCAGTATTTAAAAATTTATAACATGTCACACAAAACTCCAGATTGCTGTCTTCCTCTGAAATACCAGAAGATCTGGTGCATTAGGCTTTTATTCCCATCTGGTACAACTGGTGGAAAGTAAGTAGCCTGAGTGGTTTCAGATGAGGCTACATCTCCAAAGACCATCCTAAATCCTTCCTAGGATTTCACTGAAGCCCCAAGTCAGTTGCTTTTACCAACTTTCTTTTTTTCTTCCCTCCTTACTATAGAGTTAAGAGGAAAATGCACCATTTCTCCAGGTCATGTCCCTATCAAGGATAGGAAACGGGGGAAAAAAAGAAAGACCTAAAAGGGCTATAAATGACTAGAAAAATAGGGGCACACACTTTGTAGTGGAAATACAGACTATTTCTATTTGATATGAAAATAACATGAAACTGTGTTGAAAAGACACAGTTTAAGATTCAGAAGCTCTAACCTGTAATCCTAGCACTTTGGGAAGTCAAGGTAGGAGAATTGCTTAAGGCCAGTTGGAGGCTGCAGTGAGCCAAGATTGCTTCACTGCACACCAGCCTGGGTGACAGAGCAAGACCTTGTCTCTAAAAAAAAAATAAAAATAAAAACCTGGCCATTACACTCATTTATGGACTCCATAAGAAACCTCTGTTCAAATATTTATGGAGAGGCTGTGTGCTTGGAACACAAACATATGTTAAGATCCAGTCCTGCCTTCAATGAGCTTGAATCTTGAATTTTCTTACCATAGTGGTTTGTGACTTAAAGTTGGATCCCGATAGTAAGAGAAGAGGAACATGGGAGTGGATGGTCTCCAAATGGCCTGCCAAGTTAAGTCCCTCTACCTTACTCCAAATTCAAGATGCTTCCCTGCCCTTCCTACCTGAAATCAAAATAGAGCTGCTTCCTAACATGGCCCAGGCTCTCATCCAAAGGTTTGTATAGGTATAGTAAAGAGTCCCTTTCCCCTACCTTACCAACACAAACTGTGTCCCCATCTCGCCAGCCTAGAGTCAGGGCCTGAGAAAAAGAGGAACAGGACCAGAAATAAGTAGAGATTCACATCCCTAGGGGTATGTGAACTCTTCTCAGTAAAGGGAGATTGCCCACCAATACAAATCTATCACCTCATGTTTTGTTCACACTCCATCACCTCAGGAAAGAAAAAAGAGAGCGAACAAGTGAGAGCACATTTGTGTTTTATGCAAAAAGCAAGAAGGAATATATTCACATACATATATGCATATGTAAATATGTGTTCATACAAGGACTGTTGAGGAAAGATATAATGGAAACTGAAAATCATTGGTGGATAGGGTGAAAAATAAAAAAGAGCTGTATTTTTTACTAGACTTTTGTGCATGTATTCCCTATTTAAAAATAAATGACTCAGAGACTCTGTCTCAAAAACAAATTTTTTTAAATTAAAAAAACAAAAATTATCCGGGCATGGTGGTGCACGCCTGTAGTCCCAGCTACTTGGGAGGCTGAAGCAGGATCACGGCTGGAACCAGGGAGGCGGAGGTTGCAGTGAGCCGAGATCGCACCACTGCACTCCAGCCTGGGCGAGAGACGGAGACTCCGTCTCAAAAGTAAATAAACAAATATAAAAATAAAAATAAATTACTCAATAAAAAATGTACATAAAAAGAGAAAAAAATCACAAGGTCATGAGTGCGCTGTTTTACTGGTGTGGAATGATTCAGACAAGATATTTGGTAAGAAAGGGATTGTAACTACTTGGTCAGGAGCTGTATTAGAGCATTACATGAGAATTACTGGAGGTGGCCATCTTCGGAGTGACTCAATTTTCAAAGGACAGAGAAGCAGCGGCGGTTCGAGTCAAGAAAGTGAATTATGATTTATATAAAAAGTTACTAACAAGGAAAAAGAACGAGCCCCTTGCCGTGCCATTGTTCCCACAATGCCGTGACTCGGATTCGAACCGAGGTTGCTGCGGCCACAACGCAGAGTACTAACCACTATACGATCACGGCGAGCTACCGAGGACCCGTACGAACGAGCTTCTGATTAACCTCTTCAACGGTCATAGGCCTTCCCAGTTTGCGCGTCATTAAATGGCCTACCTATGGGGCGGGGTTCCAGCCTGTAGCTCAGTCCGAGAACGCGCAGGCGCGTTGTACTCCGCCAGTTGCTTATATTCTCTTGTTTTGGCCTATTAGCAATGGGCGGTGGTGATGATGAGATCGGCTCTATGTGAGCGCAGTGGGAGTTTAGGGGAGACCGCATGAGTATCCAGGAATGAGGCTGGCCGGAACTCAGACTGCCCTTGAGGGATTCCCATTTCCTGTACCCCGGAGACCCTTGCCGCGAACGCTCAAGGGTTCCGGGCCTGCAGGGGGCGCTCCTCACAGGTCTTCCCTCCTGCTGCATCTTCCAGAGGTGACCCAAGGCCGCCTCAGCAGAGATTGTGGTCGCCCCAGAACCCGGTTCCACGTAGAAAAAAAAAATCAACAAACGCATCTCCCATCTTCCCAACACCCACTTCCTTCCAGCTTCTCATACGCCCCTGACAGCCCTGACTCCTCCTTCCGCAATGCTTCCGCCGTGCCAGGTGCCCACCTAGGCTGTGTCCCGGGGCGGTAGCAGGGACTAAGTCCGATTTTAATTCTTGTCCATCAGCGCTCTCGCCCCCAAAGCGCCTAGAACCGGACCGAGTACATAGCAGGCAGTGGCTATTTGCTAAACTCAGAACGTGCCATTGGTATTTAACAAATGAATTCCAGAGAGACCACCTGCCTTTCCAGTGTCACCTGCTCCCGTCAATCCTTCCTGTGCAGAGCCGCCGGAGGGATCTTGCTAAACACAAATTGAATATTTTCACTTCTGCCCTCCTCACCCTTACCCCCAGACGCCAGAAGTTCGTCTGCCTTTTCCAGCTCACCTCTTGGCCCTCCTTCAGTGTAGTTCCCCATTCCTTAATTGCACTCATTCACTCAACACGTCCTTCAGAAGCGCCTACTACCTGTCAGGCCAGAGCCTTTGAGCATTGTTGAGGTAGTGACTTACAAAAAAGACAGAAGACTTATAAAGAGGAATTAAAATATTTCCTTTTCCGTGAAACCCCGTCTCTACTAAAAATACAAAAAAAAAAAAAAAAAAAATAGCCGGGCTTGGTGGCGCATGCCTATAATCCCAGCTGTTCGAGAGGCTGAGGCAGGAGAATCGCTTGAACCCTGGAGGCGGACGTTGCAGTGAGCCGAGATCGCGCCATTGCACTCCAGCCTGTGTGACAGAGCCAGGCTCCGTTTCGAAAATAAATAAATAAATAAATAAATAAATAAATGATTTTTTTTTTCCCTTTTCAAGACTTCCTTCAAGCCTCTGCACACGAAATCACTCTGGCTGCCTGACAAATTCTCATTGTGCTTTTAACAGCTACCTTCATGCTCACTTCCTTTGCGAAGCCTTCTTTCCCTATAATTAGGAATCCGCTCTCAGTGCTTCCGTGGAAATTTGTATGTTACATATGTATATTACAACACTTTTTAGCCTGGAGAGTGCTCTGTGGCTTGTCTTCGAAAACGCGCCCAGGTTCAGAGGACCCGGAAGCCAATATCTTTTCAAAGTCCAATTTAGCCAGAGCCAACGTAAACGTCGTTCTCAACTGTCACAAGGAGATCGGGGTTCATTTTCCACAATGTTGTGAACTCAGGATAAAAAATGGATTGGTACAATAAAACACAGTCCCTTTGCCGTGCCATTGTCCTCACAATGCCGTGACTCGGATTCGAACCGAGGTTGCTGCGGCCACAACGCAGAGTACTAACCACTATACGATCACGGCGAGCTACTAGGGACGCGAGGCCTCGGCTCGTCGCCTGAACACTTCTCCGTTGAAAGCCCCGCCCCCTTGCAATGTCACTGATTTTTGTTCCCGCCTATCTCCCCCTCGCAGCCATCTGAGGCCACGCAGGCGCGCTACTCTCTGCTTTCTCGATTTTAGTGCACACTTCCCCGCGGACCAGACGCTCGATTTCTCCACCATGGAGGCTGCGCTCGGGGTTCCCCTTCCCCCTGGCCTCAAGAAAGTTGTGTGGCGGTGGGTCAGAACTGATTTTCCTTCTTGTAAAATTTAAGAAAAAATACAAACTTTAGGAGACAGCTCCAGCCAAGGTCGTTCAGATAGAATGATAGCCAGGGCATGGTGTGCGTCACAGAGACTTCGGGCCACCATTCGGGGGTCCCCAGGGGCTTCATATCATTGCAGGCCCTGCCTCATAGGAATCCTTTGGTTGCAAAGCACTTTCACGTCTCCTCTTTTGCTATCCGTGCGTACAGCTAAGCGGAGACATCTGGCTGGGGAGTTCACAGCGATCCCGGCTGCTCTTGCGAGTGAACATGGGTTACGGGAGAACCTGGCAGATAATGGAAGCTTAGGAAAACTGGAACGGCCGCCATCTAGATGAGAAGGGCAGCACTGGGTCACCTACCCCTTGTGGCGTCCCGGTAGCTCGCCGTGATCGTATAGTGGTTAGTACTCTGCGTTGTGGCCGCAGCAACCTCGGTTCGAATCCGAGTCACGGCATTGTGGAAACAATGGCACGGCAAGGGCGTCTTTTTAGACTGGAGAAGCCACATTCTTCCGCGAGGTTAACTCTAAAAACTGCTACCTGTTACAAGGCCAAGGCTGAAATTATAATGGACAATTAGGTATGCACGAAAAGTTCTGTGGGCACTCTGTGCCTTTCCTTTCTGTTTTTAATTTTTCATCTGCTAGTGACTCAGCCATCCTCCACCTTCCCCAATATGTGATTATTTTATTTTTGTGTAGTTTCTGTGTAGTGCTCTTTATTTTACCCTTGTGAATGATCAAATTATATATTGGGTCCTCTAAAAAGCCTCATACTAGCTAAAACGTCAATACTTTCGGGACATAGGGGTGACAGGAACAATGTGCAAACATTGATTAAGGGTTAGAAGAATGCAGATTAGATCATATGCCGAACAATTCTTGCGGCAGATCTCATGACAAGTGAAAATGTGACTGCACTACAGGTGCTGGTTCCTGTAGCCACTATGGGGGCTGCTAACTAGAGGTTTGTGACCTTCATCTCCACAGTCTCCTAGGTGAGAGGGGGTTTTCTCCTGAAAGGTTTTTCCCTAATCTATCTCAACTTTAAGCACAGTTTTTTGGCTTGTTTTATGTGCACCTAAAAAACCCAAACTCAACAAATTCAGGTCTGTCATTTGGCAATAGGCAAAATGGAAGTGAGTTTTGGATTTGGTTTTCAGGCAGCTGGCAGTGGCTATGTCACTGTCAAGGATGGAATGAGAGGGGACTGAGGAATGATCCTCTCCAGCTCCTCTCAGGTGTCCTGAGGGTGGCAAGGCAAGTCCAAGACCATTCCTGGGAGAGACAGACATTGCAATGGGGTTGTGTCCCCTCTACCCACAATCAATCAGTAAAGAATGACTGAACAGCCTTAAAAGCAAGACACTGGCCTCATGCCTGTAATCTCAGCACTTTGGGAGGTTGAGACGGGCGGATGCCTTGAGCTCAGGAGTTCAAGACTAGCCTGGGCAACATGGTGAAACCTGTCTCTATCCAAAATACAAAAATTAGGGTGTGGTGGCACGTGCCTGTAGTCCCAACTACCTGGGAGGCTGAGGTGGGAGGATCACTCGAACCTGGGAGTTAGAGGTTGCAGTGGGCTGAGATCACACCACTGCATTCCAGCCTGGGCGACAGAGCAAGACCCTGTCTCGAATAAATAAATAAATAATAATAAATTCCAAGGCACTGCTGGGGGACTGTAATCTCCCCAGGTCTCCAGTCTCCTAGTTCCCTACATTTGGTGAGTTTAAAGCCACACAACAGGACAGCTCAGACCACGAGAGTGTTCTGCACAAAACAGAATGAGGAAACATGAGCCTGCGAACTTGCCAAGCTTTGGATGACTGATTCAAGAGTTATATGTCTAGAAAATCAGCATCACAACAACAATAAACGAACTGGCCAACAGGAATGTGGTGACTTATATTTCTCCAACCCCTGACCGAATAACTGCCTTCATGGTTTTTATTCTGTGGGCTGGAATAAGGTGTCAGGGTGGGATGCCAGAAAAGGCTCTGGCTTTTCCCCTGAAGCTCTGCCCCCACTGCCCTGCTGCAGGTGCTTCGGTAGGCAATGAGCTGCTCCCACACCCTGCAGAGAAAGTCTAGAGTGGCCGCTATCTAAGAGTACCATAAGGAAAAACTGTCAACCAAGAGGCCGGGCACAGTGGTTCATGCCTGTAATCCCAACACTTTGGGAGGCCGAGGTGGGAGGATTGCTTGAGCTCAGGAGTTTGAGACCAGCCTGGGCAACATGGTGAGACCCTGTCTCTACAAAAAATATAAAAATTAGCTAGATATGTTGGTGTATACCTGTAGTCCAAGCTACTCAGGAGGTTGAGGTGGGAGGATGGCTTGAACCTGGGAGATGGAGATTGCAGTGAGCCACGATCATGCCACTGCACTCCAACCTGGGCAACAGAACAAGGCTCTATCTCAAAAAAAAAAAAAAAGTCAACAAGCAAAACAAAAATCACAAACATTCACCATCTGAGATAACCCACTAGCCATCCATGTCTGAGGCCAGGAATGCTAAAGAAAGCTGAACCGAAAGTGTTGTATTTTGACCTAGTTGTAGGAAGAGTGACACAAGGGGAGGGTGCTCTCCTGCACTTCCGACTGATGGCCTTTTTGGCAGCTACATGGTAGTCCAGGAGATGGGCTCATCCGGCTCTCAACATTTCATAACATCCCTTCTGAGGTCACTCAGTCAATTCTCCTTACAAAACAGACTTTGATAATGATTTGCCCATTAGACTTCCCTGCAGGAAAAAGCATTGCTTTGAACAAGCTTATTGGCACTGTTCTCCTTACTGTGGGTGTTTCGGTTTAGACTCTTAAGAGTTTGGTTAGCATAATTTGTTTCCCTTGTGCCTGCTTATTTCTAGGTGCACTGACAAAATGGAGTGTCTGGGCTGACAAAGCCAAGAGCTGGAGACCCTGGCCTGGAATGACCTCGTCAAGACCCTGCTGCCCTGGGACACCCTCTCCATGCAATCAGTCAGCACTCCCTTCCCCTTGGTTTCTTGCTTTTAAAATCGTTTTATGATTTCCGATTCTGAGATTGTAATCTTTCCTCCCATCACTTCCAGCTTGAGGTTGGAACTCTTCTCTAGGTCTCAGTGCCACGAAAGAGTTACGCAGTATAAAAGCTCCCTGTTCATACATTCCAGCTTCAGTTCTTCCTGTCTTGGTTGGATTTGTTGATTTCTGCAGGTTTCCAACCTCTAAGTCACTTTGACTTTTCTTTCCCTTCCATCTGATAGACCCTGAGGTACGGTAGTTGACAGTACTAGACTAGTCCTAACTCTAATTAAGGGGTAGCATAAGCTGGGGATGGTGGCTCATGCCTGTAATCCCAGCTCTTTGGAAGGCTAATGTGGGAGGATTGCTTGAGCCCAGGAGTTTAAGACCAGCCTAGGCAGTATAGTGAGATATCACCTCTGTTTAAAAAAAAATTGCGGGAGCTAGCATAGCTTAGTAATGAAGCCTCTGGCACTCGGAAGAAGGCTGCCTAGGGTTCAAATCCCAACTCATCCACTTACTAACTGGGTGACCCTGGGGGTACAACATGTCTCCATGCCTCAGTTTTTTCATTTGTAAAATGGAACAGGGAGAAAGCAGGATTGTTATGAAGATTAAATGAATTAATATTTGTAAAGCAACAGTGCCTGGCACTTACTAAGAGCCCTACTGAAGTTTTACTTAAATAATATAGTAAGTAGTTGATAATGAAATCAACTTAAAAATGAACACTCTGGAACATAAACATCCAAATGAGTGTTGTGTTTCAAAGTAGGCATTCCACTTTCTCCAAACAGCTGCCCAAAATATTTTTGGAATTCTTATTTGGAGATTATCTTCAGGGCTAATTTATAAGCCATATGAATACATCTGCCTCAATATTTATAATCACCTTCCATTTTGAAATAACTTTTGACTGCTTTTAAAGCCACCTTCAAAAAGAAAAATGTCACCACTGAGTATTTTAAGGTACAAAAATTTTAATGACAATGCCAAAAATGTTTTATAAGTAACATTCCAGCAAAAGAAAAACAATTTTTTTTTTTTGTAGAAGTGTGTAGACTTCAAAGGGCAAACCTTGACGGGGACAACAGTAATTTATAAGTTTCAGACTGTCTGCTTAAACCATCAACCCCCTGGCTTCCCGGTTATACTTCCTGGTTATACCTCATGTATCTGGCAGCTGTCAGCCCCCATAGGGGCGCAGTGTTGAGCAGATGCAGTAGCAGTCGGCTGCCACTGGACCAGTAGGCTCTGGTCCTGGAAGGTTTGTTGAAAATTCAGAATCTTCATCCACAACTCAGAATTACACTTCATTTTAACAAGATCCTCTCCAGGTAATTCATCTGCCCAGGAAAGTTTGAGAAGTGCTGCTTTAACCTAAAGTTCTAATGGAACCTTTCATTGTTCATGTTGTGGGTACTTGGGTTACTACTAGAAGGGACTTGCCTGAATTCACTGAGCCTTATCAATGGGGTGTCATTGAGGTGTTCACAGTGAGGAGATGGCGATCTGGGATGGAGTCATCAAAGGGCCCATGGTTAGGGCCATCTAGGGAGGAGGCAGCACATCTGGATTTCCACTAGAAGGCGCTGCACCCCCAGGAAGTGGTTGTGAAAAGCTGAGGCTGGAAAAGACTCATTTAATTTGGAACATACCACTTCTGACTTAACTGAGCCTGTTCCACAGGGATTCTCTAGATATTCAGGACTCAGATTTCATCCATCCACTTATCTATCCATCCATCCATCCACTCATTCATTCACTCACTTTTTCCATAAACTAGCATCTTTTAGTTCTTATGTCACGGAGAACTGCAAAGCTGTATAAGATACTTCTTGCCCAGGTAGTTTATTTTTGAGCTGAGTTTGTCAACTGAGATTTGCCTCTCATCCAAAATCAAATGACTAGCACGGACTGTTCAATATGCATTAGTTGGTCTCGTTTCTAGGTGCTTCTCTCCATAGCCACAAAAAGAAACTGTGAGGAGAGATCGTGCAGGACTTTATTCCTGTCATGAGACCTAAAACTAATTCCTGAGTCAGGAAGAATGCAGGAGCTGCCTCTCAGAAGCAAAGGTCTAAATCAGTGCTTTCCAAACATCTTAGAACTGAAAAACTAGAACAAACTTTTCACCATTGAATGAAAAACTAAGGTCAATATGGTAAGCTTTACTAAATGCATTTAATCCAAAGGACTGTCCTCTAGGCTGAGACAATGCCCATCTTATTTTTGAGGTATTAAAGTGACTTTTATAAAACTATGGAGAAAGTAGGTGAGAGATTGTGTGTGTGTGTGTTTTGCTTTTTTTTTTTTTTTGTATTTTTTTTGTTTTAGATAGAGTTTTGCTGTTGGCCCACTGCAACCTCTGCCTCCTGGGTTCAAGCAATTCTCCTGCCCTAGTCTCCTGAGTAGCTGGGATTACATGCATGTCCTACCACGCCCAAGTCATTTTTGTATTTTTAGTAGGGATGGGGTTTCGCTATGTTGGCCAGGCTGGTATCAAACTCCTGACCTCAGGCAATCCGCCTGGCTCAGCCTCCCAAAGTGTTGGGATTATAGGCATGAGCCATTGTGCCCAGCCACTGATAGGTTTTAAACAAATATTTTCTTGGAAACATTTTAAATTGGCAACGTTGGTCTCCAAAATTCATTTTGAGTTATTGGTCAGTGAAATCTGCAAATACAAAGCTCATTACAGAGCCCAGAAAGCAAGGCATCAGGCTGAGCAGAAATGGTCCTAGGTGAGTAGGGGGTCCAAGGAGGAATGCTCAGAGGGAGATGTGTTCCTCTTCTGCTGGGCAATGGTCCATAATGACACCTATCCACCTGCCCAACAACCAGTAGTGCCTACTATGATCTGTGCTAGGCCTTGGAGATACGAGTTACATAAGACCCATTCTTACTCTGAGATCATTTTAGTTAAGCATTAACCAGATGAGTGAAGAACTAATTACAACTATGCCGGACACATATACAAAATGTATTGGAGCTTAGATCATTGATTCTACCAGGATACAACGTTTGATCTGGGTTCCAAAGCATCGTACTTTTCTTGGAAAAGAAAGAAGGGAAAGGATGTTCTACAGCTACTTGGGAGGCTGAGGCAGGAGAATCACTTGAGGCCAGGAGGCAGAGGTTGCAGTGAGCCGAGATCACTCTTGTTCTCTCACTGTGAAAGAGAACGAGACTCTGTCTCAAAAAAAAAAAAAAAAAAAAAATAGGAAAGTGTATTCCAGGCAGAGAAAGTAGGCAAAGGAAGCATGAATGTACAGATAGCATAAGAAAAGAAGACAAGTTGTAGCTACAACATTAGATATAGAGGAGAGGGAGTCCGGGGAGGGCAGATCACTTGACGCCAGGAGTTTGAGACCAGCCTGGCCAACATGGCGAAACCCCATCTCTACTAAAAAGATAGAAATTAGCTGAGCACAGTGGCACACGCCTATAATCCCCTAAAACAAACAAACAACAAAGATATGGAAGAGAGAGTGGATGGTGAAGGACAGTGGAGCCAAATTGTGATGAATCATTTACCCTTATTGAGTTAGGCCTTTATCCTGGAGGCTGGTGTTTCTTCTCATTTTGTGGTAACATTGCTTTGGGGATCCGTTGACAGCCACAGCTTTGTTCTCCAAAATAATGCACCTATAATAAAATATGAGGAAGTCACAAATTTCCTGAAGGCTTTCCGTAGGCTTTGTATCAGGCATTGAGGGGACAGGGACATTTAAGTTCCCATTTTTAAGCAGAAGAGAGACATAGGTGTCTGTGTTTTAAAAACGTTAGGTGTAAATGGATAATTATATCCTGATAAAAGTCTTCATTCAAAGGAGAGACAGAAGGGAATTTCTGCTCCCTGGACCAGCAGTTGATGTTGGCGCTTGGGGACTAATACTCAGTTTGGGGATGGAGGAAAGACACTTCCCTCAAATCACACCCATAGATGTTTCCGCTTAAGCGTGGAGGTAGAGGATATAAACACATTGGATTAAAAAAAAAATGGATATGAGGCTTGAGAGTATCATCTAGAAGATCACCAGGAAAGCTAGATAGTAGAAAGGAGAACTATATTGGTGATATCAGTGTGCAGCTGGGAAGAGAAAGTCTCCAACGTGAACCAATGGTTCTCTTTCTTCTTGAAGGGAGGAGTATCAGAGAATTTGTGAACATGTGAACTTGTGAATCATCAAGAGTTTTCTTGGAGCATTTGACCAAAGAGAATTAAAGGAAAAAGAAGTTCTTCGCAGCTTTGATTATATGTTTAAAAATAATTTATCTAGACTTAGGATGAGGCCAATGAACCAGAGTAGTCATGACACAGAAATAGTTTGATGTTTTGAAATTCATTTATTTTTATTTATTTATTTTTTTGGAGATGGAGTTTCACTCTGTTGCTCAGGCTGGAGTACAATGGCACAATCTCAGCTCACTGCAACCTCTGCCCTCTGGGTTCAAGCAATTCTCCTGCCTCAGCTTCCCAAGTAGCTGGGATTACAGGTGAGTGCCTCCTTGCCTGGCTAATTTTTGTATTTTTAGTAGAGACAGGTTTCACCATGTTTGCCAGGCTGGTCTTGAATTTCTGACCTCAAGTGATCTGCCTACCTCAGCCTCCCAAAGTGCTGGGATTACAGGCCTGAGACATCACAGCTGGCCTAACTGAAATGTAGAAGAAAGTTTGGAAATAAAAAAAATTCAAGTCAGATTGTTGCAATTTTTGCATGTATCTCTCCCTTTTAACCTAAAATTACATTTGAAATTTGCACATTGTACCATCACGTCAGATTCTCAATACTAACAATGATATCAGTATAACATGAGTACGTCTCTTTTCATGCTATTTTGGCTACCCTGACTCTAGAAAACATTATATCCTTGATATTAGATCTTGCTCTTTTGATCTGACTTATGGAATGAACCACAGTAAGATTCATAGAAGGCCCACAGCATTTTAGAATCATATTGGCAGAAACAGCTTGGAATGAAAGGGACAAAGACAATACATGAATGTAGAGGACTCTGAATTCCCAAAGTTCTACCTGCTCTAATCAGACTAAGAAAACTCTGCAGCTGAAAAACATGAGTTATCTCTTATGGAAAAGGAAGGATGACTTTGCAGAACCAAGAGCTCCAAGGTAGGGGCCAAGAGTGATGGAGATGTGTAGGAATGAATTCTAGTAAAAGAATCTCCAAACTTTGCCTAGCTGGGTCTCAGAACCGCTATGGACCAGTCCTATTTTTCCCCCTTTTGCACAGGAATCTTTATAGTGTTTATCTTATGCCCATCCCACCATTGCGTGGTGTGTGTGAGTGTGTGTATATGCTGGGGAAGATAATTTAACTCCAGTTCACAGGTGTTCAGATTGAGAGATGCTGTCTTTAAAAAAAATACACCTGAAAAGCATTGTCTGTACCTATACCTGATTTATATGCTGTGACTTTGGATTTTGAACTGATATTAAGATAAGAAGAGACTTTTGGGGCTGTTAGGAAAGTGGGGAATATATTTTGTCTTCAAAGAGAATTGCAAATAATTTGTGGCCAGAGGGTAGTTTAAAAATATATCCACAAATTCCTTGATACTCTTCCAAGTATCTTCTTCAAGATGTAGAGCTTAATTTCTCCCCATTAGAGAGAAATTTGGATTTAGTGGCTTTTCTAACAAATAGAATATGGCAGATGTGACAGTGTGTCACTTTCAAAGTGAGGTCATACAAGGCACTGCACCTTTCTTCTCTGTTGGGTCACTAAAGCCAGCAGCTATGATGTGAGGACACTCAAGCAGCCCTATGGAGAGAGCTGAGGCTTCTTGGCAACAAACATCTGAGTTTGATAGCTTTCATTTAAGCCTATAATCCATTTTGAGTTAATTTTTGTATATGCTTTAAGAGGTTTTTTCTCTTAATTTAAAAAAACAATTGACTGCTATTCAATTGTTCAAACTCTTTATTGAAAAGATTATTCATTCCCCATTTAATGTCTTTGCACCTTTGTCAAATATCAATTTATGGCTGGGTGTGGTTGCTCATGCCTGTAATCTCAGCACTTTGGGAGGCTAAGGTAAAAGGATCTTTGAGCTCAGGAGTTTGAGATTAGCCTGGGCAACATGGTGAAACACTGTCTGTACCAAAAATTCAAAAAATTAGCTGGGCATGGTGGTGGGTACCTGCATCCCGCTACTTGGGAGGCTGTTGGGGGAGGGTCCCTTGAGCCAGGGAGGTGGAGGTTGCAGTGAGCGGAGATCACGCCACTGCACTCTGGCCTGGGTGACAGAGTGAGACCCCATCTCAAAAAACAAAAACAAAAACAAAAACTAATTGACTATGTATGTGTGAGTCTATTTCTGAACTCTTTTTTTGTTCCATTGATCTAAATGCTTATTTTTATGTCAAAACAACATTGTCTTAATTTCTACAGATTTATAATTGGTAATGAAATTAGGTGTTGTTTTTCCAAATTTATTCATTTAAAAAATTATTTGGCCTTTTAAAAAATCTCCACATACATTTAGAATCAGCTTGTCAATTTTTACAAGAAAACTTACTGAGATTTTGATTGGAATGGTACTGCATGACTAAATCAGTGTGTGGAGGAATTGACATGTTACAATATTGAGTCTGGCAATCCATGCAAATGGCACATCTTTGTATTTACTTGGATCTTCTTTAATTTGACATCTTTTTCCAAATTTATTGCTAAGTGTTCAATGTTTTTATGCTATTATAAATGGTGTTTTTAGATAAATTTCCAGATATCTTTCTGTTCTTGATTTCTAAATTAATTCTCTTGGTATTAGAGAACATTTTGGAATTTCAGTCTTTTATCCAGACTCGTTTTGTGACTCGGAATACAGGTTATCTTGGTAAATGTTCTGAGGGGACTTGAACAGCATATGTATTCTGCTGTTGTTGGATGAAATGTCTATAAATGTCAATTAGGTCAAGGTGTTTTATAGTGTTATTCAAGTTTTCTAAATCCTTACTGATTTTCTCTCTACTTGATCTATCAACGACTGAGGTGTTGAAAATCTAATTGTGGTGGTTTTGTCTGTCTCTCAACTCTATCAGTTTTTGCTTCCATGCATTTTGGAGCTCTGTTGTTAGATGTATACAATTTAAAACTGTCACATTATCTAATGAATTGATGTTATTATTATTATTTTATTATTACTCTTTCCCTTCACATGTTGGGCATTTGTTCACAGGAAGGCCACAAGTTTTGGTACCTCTGGTCACAGTGATCCCAGATTCTTGCTGGGTATGTTGTCAACAGAGGAGCCATTCCTCAGGCCTCCTTCTCTGAGCCCACCCCTGACCTCTTTACTATTAAGAAATTATCAAGCTGTGTGCTCAGCCACCACCGATGCTCTCCAACACCAGCGCCGCCTCTCGCTGGCGGAGCTCCAGCGATAGGAGAAGGGGGGTAAGTAAGGCGATCTCTATAGCATGGCTCCTACAAAGCGGACTGCCTGCAAATCGACCGGTGGTAAAGTACCCAGGAGGCAACTGGCTACAAAAGCTGCTTGCAAGACTGCGCCCTCTACTGTAGGGGTGAAGAAACCTCATCGTTACAGGCCTTGTACTGTGGCACTCTGTGAAGTCAGATGTTATCGGAAGTCCGCTGAACTTCTAATTAGCAAACTTCCCTTCCCAAGTCTGCTGAGAGAAATTGCTCAGGACTTTAAAACAGATCTGTGCTTCCAGAGCACAGCTATCGGTGCTTTGCAGGAGGCAAGAGAGGCCTGTCTGGTTGGCCTTTTTGAAGTCACCAACCTGTGTGCTATCCATGTCAAATGTGTAACAATTATGCCAAAAGATATCCAGCTAGCACGCATACATGGAGAACGTGCTTAAGAATACACTGTGAGCCAGGCGCAGTGGCTCACGCCTATAATCCCAGCACTTTGGGAGGCTGAGGCTGGTGGATCACGAGGTTAAGAGATCGAGACCATCCTGGTCAACATGGTGAAACCTTGTCTGTACTAAAAATACAAAAATTATCTGGGCACAGTGGCACGTGCTTTTAGTCCCATCTACTCAGGAGGCTAAGGCAGGAGACTTGCTTGAACTCAGGAGGCGGAGGCTGCGGTGAGCTGAGATCACACCATTGCACTCCAGCCTGGGTAACAAGAGGGAAATTCCATCTCAAAAAAAAAAAAGAATCACTGTGAAGGGAAACATTTAATTCTCAAAAAAAAAAAAAAAAAATTCTCTTCTTCCTGTTATTGGGAGTTCTGAATGTTAGATATTTTTTCCCCATGGGATCAAAAGATACCTAAGTATATGAGAGCAAGTGCAAAAATAGGGGACGTATTGGCAGCCTTTCCATTTTCATTTGTGTGTGAATTTTTAATATAAATGTGGGGATGTAAAGCATTAATCGAAGTTAAATGTTTCAGTGAACAAGTTTCAGCGGATCAACTTTATAATAATTATAAATAAACCTGGTTTTTCTGAACAATACTAGCATTTGGATTTTTTTAAATGAGTTAATTTCTTATTGACAGCAACTAAATAGTGTTTGTAGCATTTTTATCATACA
Source organism: Cacajao melanocephalus (assembly GCA_963573385.1). NCBI lineage: Eukaryota > Metazoa > Chordata > Mammalia > Primates > Pitheciidae > Cacajao > Cacajao melanocephalus. The sequence continues at coordinate 892 of CAUYLG010005891.1, read as the reverse complement.
GTAGATTCTGTCCATTCACTATGCTTTTCTAACTGAGTTGTCCTACATTCAAGCACGTTTCATGTTGTCTGTCTTCTGTGCTGTTCCTGTAAGTCTGCTATTAAAATACATTAAATGCTCTTTCACCAAGGACCCTCCAACATGGGCCACGTTCGCACCAAAACCGTGAAGAAGGTGGCCCGGGTCATCATAGAAAAGTACGAGAGAGATCCAAGATGGCCGATTAACAACAGCTCAGGATTGTAGCTCCCAGTGAAAGCACAGAGAGTGAGTGGACGCCACAATTTCGGACGGATTTCTGTGCCCCACAAACTGGGAGATTCCCGGCGGAGGAGCCAAACGTGTCGACAGCGCTACTCTTTTGGCCGGCGCAGCTGTTTTGCCGGCGCCCGGGCGCGGCGCAGCACTTCTCAGTGCGGAGTATACGCGACTTGGTGCCCCTGGAGTCGGGCTCGGCTGGTCCCATCCCCACAAGGAGAACGGCAATTGGAAGCGCTGAGGACTGAGAGTTTCACAGTAAGCACAGCTGAACCCGGGAAGGCCAAGCTCTGTGGGGAAGGGGCATCTGCCAAAGGAAAACTAAGAAACAGAAAAAACTTCATCACCAACAAGCCGGACGTCCACTCAGACCCAATCTGAAAGTCGGCAATTACAAAGACGACAGGTGGATAGATCCACAAAAATGGGAAGAAACCAGTGCAAAAAGGCTGAGAACACCCAAAATCAGAATGCTTCTCCTCCTACAGGGGATCGCAGCTCCTCATCAGCAAGAGAACTAAGCATGACGGGGAATGAGTGTGACGAACTGAAAGAATCAGGCTTCAGAAGGTGGATAATAAGAAACTTCTGTGAGCTAAAAGAACATGTACTAACCCAATGCAAAGAAATTAAG
>CAUYLG010005890.1:0-116657 GCA_963573385.1 Cacajao melanocephalus | reverse complement strand
GACAGATCAACGAGATAGAAAATTAACAAGGATATCCAGGACTTGAACTCAGACCTGGAACAAGTAAACTTAACAAATATTTACAGAACTCTCCACCCCAAATCCACAAAACATACATTTTTCTCAGTATCACATTATATCTATTTTGAAAGTGACCACATAATTGGAAGTAAATCACTCCTTAGCAATTGCATAGCATTTCACAGGTTTAAATAAAATGTTGGTTGGCTGCTTGTTTGTTATTTTCATCCCTTATTCCTTCCTGTCTCCATTGTTAAGCACAATTATTGGCAAAAAAGAGGTTTTTAATACCCATTTTTAGACTGCATTCTAGCCTGGACAATAGAACAAGAATCTCATTCTCTCTCCCTCTTTCTCTTCCTCTTTCTTTCTCTCTTACATTCTTTTTTTTATTTCTTTTACTCTCACTTTCTTTCCTCTCTTTTTCTTTCTTTCAAAAATAAAATAAAATAAATAAATAAATAAATAATTAAATTAAACAAATAACTTGTATAAAAATGTTGATTTCATTTATGTGTGGCATCATGATTTTATGTTTTACAGTGTAGTTACTCTAAGATGTATTCTTAAAGAAATGAGTAACATCTTTATTTTAAATAAAGTTGTTGTATTGTTAGAAGAAATATGCCAAATTGCAAGATTAAGTTTTTCCACTGCACTTTAAAGACATTAAATGATTTTAACTTATGATAATAATTATTGTTTTTACCAGCTTTCAATTTAACCCATGTAACATCATTAAATATCTGTGCCTACAGTGCTTTTATTTTAAAGATGGAATATATTGGTATAATTTTGCTCCTGATATTTTTGTTTTACCTTATCCCTCATAAGAAATAAACAGAAACTATTTTTGAAAAAAATTAATATTTTTGATTTATATAAAAATGTTACTTCTTAAATACCTTTACTATGCTTTTCTTGAACACAACCAGAATGGATTAATTTGTGAAATGTTAATTTTAAAAAGAAAGAGATGTTTGACATTTTTGCCTTGAGCTTGGAAATTATAAACAATTTCCAGATTGAATACTTTGCACTGAATATCTTAAGTCTTTGGTCCAAATGTGGAAAACATATGAATAAGTGAATAAATAAATAAACTGAAATTCTGAATAATTTTATAGCTTTTATTGAAACCCAGCACTGTAAAGTTTGCCTAAGAGAGGATGTTTCTGTTAGTTTACAGTCCTTGAGCCGAATCTCTAAAAATGGTTTTCATTCTCTCTTCCATTCATGGCTCTGCTCTCTGCTGTGTTGGGGTACAGTATTGTTCATGTGGAAGCATCTTGCCTCTCCACGTTCATTTCATCCACAAAAGCTATGTTTTATACCTTTGGCATCTTTAGTTTCTGAATAAAACTTTACTTAAAAAAGGGGTGGGGAAAAAATATAATCAAACACCTTTATCATTACTGATAACTGATTTTTTGCTCTAAGAATTACTCAATAGGCTTATTTTTATCTCTCAAATGAATTATAAATTTGGTTAATAAAAATCATATTTTCTACTTTCTCATATACATATATGAATGCTCAGATATATATATATATACACATATGAATATACTCACATATATGAGCATTCACATATGTGCATACAAATATACATCATATATACAATGTGTGTGTATATGGGCAAGAGGAAGCTGTTTCAAATTTTGTCTTCATCCAGAGACCCTGCTTACCACAGAGTAGAATTATAGAAATTTCAATTAAATTGAATTTTTTAAAGTTAGATGTGAGCTTCTTATTCTGACATAGGTGGAAGAAATCTAGGAATGGTCTCTTAGAAACTTGAGACATTATTGTGTTTTTATGTTTGAGAAAACTATAGCAGAGTCAGGTATTAAAGAGTATATTTGAGTTTCTCAAACTGCAAAAAACCCTAGAATTTTCATATTCACAGTTCTGAGTTATTCAGTGTTTATAAAGACAATCTCCTGTGTCAAGATGGTATAGTAATTCAAACAGCCATTTTTATTTTTGCATCTAGTGCAATCAGATTTCTTATACTTTCTAGAATAAACCTTAGAGCTCATTATTACTTTGACTCCAAGAAGTTGGTGGTGACCAAAGTAGCATGTGTAATAAATCCGGACTCTGTCAATGTGTCTCCAAAAAACTAAGTAGATTTCAGTTTTAAAATCGTCTTGGTCAACACCACATGAGGAGTAGTATGTTAGCTTTGCAATTTATTGGCCCCATAAATTTCATCAGGTTACCTGACTGTTCTTTCCTCACTTCTTCATCTGTAAAATAAAAATAATACCAGACTCAGAGTGGTTATGAAATTCAGAAAAGTTAGTATGTGTAAAGCACATAGTACTTGACACATAATAAGTAATAATATATGTCTCAGTTAAATGATTAATCATTGGGAAGTTTCCCCCCAGAATGCTTTTTTGTTGTTGTTGATAACTTGTATTCAATAAACAGCCATATTCAACATCCTAGGCAGCTGATTTTTCAAAACTCTCTCACCACCAGCTCCTTCACCCATCTCCCCCAACAACATTCGATTAAAAATACACTTGTCACTTCTTTCACATACCAACTCAATCTGCACTCACCTCATGCAGGCAACAAGTGTATCTTATTAAAGCTTTGTTATGTTTTCAGGAAAGGATCTTGCAATTTTTGCCCACTTACTCAAATCGTTTATATAAAAGACAAGAAAACATTATTGTATATCTAGGTAATAAAAACACATGAACTCCTCCATAGATAGCGATATGTGGTGGCCTTCAAATAAAAAGCAAAGCAACTTTTGAGGACACGAACTACATCAAATTATCCATGAAATCAACCTTTAGATATCTTTTCTTTTTCGGTCAGGTGCGGTGGCTCACACCTGTAATCCGAGCACTTTGGGAGGCTGAGGCGGGCGGATCACAAGGTCAGGAGTTCAAGAACAGCCTGGCCAACATAGTGAAACTCCATCTCTACTAAAAAAAAAAATACACAAAAAAGTTTCCTTTCTTTTTCTAGAAGGTAGAAAGTAAGGATAGAATTCTATATGCTTGGTAATAAAATCTTTCCACCAGTTCTACATTCTCAAACAATTTTTCAAACCTGTGTAACAATTTTTGAAATTTGTATACAATAGCAAACATTCATAACTAAATCTGAATATAATCAATATAATTCTGTATGCTGATGTTACTGTATAAATTAATTTCATTATTCTTACATGGTAATTATGTCACCTAATAATTATTTTATGTAAATGGCTAAAAGTTTAAGATATTAAGCTTATCTAAAATAGGGCTTAAAAAAATTAAAAATCTAAGGTCGTTGGAGCCAAAACCAAGTTTACTTTTTCTCCCATGTGATAGTAGATTAGCAGGCTATTGTTCAGGAGACTGATTCTCAATTATGCTAAGCCAGAATGGTTTGAATTGGTGCCATTTATTTCAGCCTGTCAAGAATCTTGGCTAAAAATCAACTGTGACTTTGATTTCAGATTAGTCAAGTAATTGCTCATCAGGCAATATATAATTTAGGTACTTACATTTATTTTGTGATTCATTTTCCAAAGAACCCCCAAAATAACAATTCTCATTTTTCTTTAGCCTGAATTTATCCCTTTTATGCATTCTACTTATTGCAATCATTAAGAAGTGCTTTTTTACATATCTGCTCATCTAGACCCCACCATTCTGGAATGTCCTCTGGACATCATTAAAACCAGATGTTTTTAAATGTCATCATGCATATACTGAATTGATTATAAAATGAGAATTTTTTTCCAGATGGTTTCTGCTCAGACAAGAATGCCAGTTTCCATTGGTTTGGAGGACACTTATTTCTAATAGCATAAAGTGGTTATGATTCAAAATATAGATTTTATTTTAGTGTCAGGCACAGTCCAACATTGTCTTTAACATGGTTTTTAAAATAGCACAAATGTTATTATAATTTATGTGTTTTTGTACAGAAAATGATAATTTTGGTGTTTGGTTTTTATTTATAGGAATTATAATTTTGTCTTGATTTACACATCCAGGGATTTAACCAAGAAAAATAGCACATTTTAACTCTTAGGAATGAAGACTTGTTATTTTCCCTGTGTGTTATATTTTAGAAATTAACGTGGCTTGACCACTGCAATATGTCTAAAAGAATTTAGTGAAATTACTCTCTATTTTTCTGCTCAACCTTATCATACTCAATGGAATATGATGTACTATTTAAATGTTTATAGATTCTCACTGTTAGCCAATGTAGGGAAGCAATACGTTTTGATTTCTCTCTGTTATGCATGCACTATTAGCTGATGACTGGTTTTCATACATCCCACATGTAGCTGTGGACCATTAAAACAGAATGGTGTATAAAATAGAGTAATACAGTTTTTAAAACCATTTTAAATGATTAACAGATATAGCTAACAGTCATTCTTTTTATAGAAGATCCAAGGAAAGTTAGTCTAAAAATTAGACCATTTCTACCTATGATGGGGAAAAAAAAAACCATATTTTTCTTCTTAAAAAAGCAATGTAAGATTTTCTTTCTTAAAAGAAGAATGTAAGATTCAAATTTAAACTAGCAATGAAGAATGATGGAAATTATTACTTTGAATAGTTGGTCTGTAATGTTGTATTAAGTGATTAAGGTATGAATTATCTAACTTTTCCATTTTACCTTAATGTATAAGCAGTTACAATGTAAATAAAGCTACTGAGTTATCATTATTAAATTTTGAAAATTCTGTATCAATATTAATAAAGAAGAAAAAAGGACAGCTGAAAAATTTAGATCAAAATATTTATTTGATATATCTTGCAAAATAGCTTAAAAACATTCCTATACTGTAAATAATAAAATTTCATTGTAGTAAAGAGATTAATAACGGTAAAATTAGTTTATTTCACTACTTAGAAGTTATCATTGCTATCATTTTCTAATTAATTAGTTGTAGATAGAACAATAATTTATTAGAAACTAAAAGCCACATAAAATTCATTTTTAAATGCATTATTTGATTCTTTTTTAGTTGCTATATTTTGATAAGAAATACAAATAGAAGCTTAATTTTTGTGTATTTAAGGTAATTACACATAGTTCAGATAAAGTTGAAGAGCTTTAGACAAAAATCATTCTGAAAATTACCACTAAGATAAGCTTTAATTGCTTAACTGTCCATGTTGCTTACTGGGATACCATCCTATAATTACTTTCATATTTTAGAGAAAAATATTTCATGTGAGTAGTTGGTCTGAATTTGGAAATGATATAGGTTAAAGTTTCCTGTTGACTCTTTTATTGAAATATTTTATAATTGTAAACAAGCAGTAAATATCTCATTTTCCCCTACTACTGTCTTTGCTAATTTCCTTGAAATTAGTCAGCATATGCTTATACTATAAGCAGCCATTGTTCAGGAAAGCCTGCATTCGAACATGACAATCAGTCTATTCTTCAACAATTGGAACATACTTATTTAATATGGTGTGATACAAAAAGCTGAGATCACCAATAACTACACCAACATATTTACATTTAAAATTACTAGGTATTCTGAATATTAAGATGATATTTACTATCAATGGTGATATGTTCTTAATTTCAAACACAGTGGAATAGAACTACAGTATGATTTATAAGAAAGACATATACTTTCAAATAAAGAAAGATATATTTCAACCATTACCTTAGCCTGTTTGTGCTGCTATAACAGAACACCATGGACTGGGTAGCTTATAAACAAAAGAAATGTATTTCTCACAGTTCTGGAGGATGGGAGTCCAAGATCAAGGTGCCAAAACATTTGTTGTTTGGTGAAGGGCCAGTTCCTCCTTGCAAGATTACACCTGTGGCTGTGTCTTCTGGAGGAGAGGAATGTTGCATCCTAACAAGGCTGAAGGCTGAAGTGGTGGAAGTGAAATAAAGGGTCCAATTCCCTCCATCAAACCTTTTTATAAAGGCACTTAATCCCATTTATGAGGTCAGAGCCTTCAGGACTTAACACTTCCCAACAGACCTCACCTATTAATAGCGTCGTACTGGCCATTTAATAATGTTCACACATGAATTTTGGAGGGGACCCATTCAAACCATAGCAACCACACTGTTTCCTTGTCAGACTCTGCCAACAGAAATATTTTAATTTTTGATTATCACCATTGCAAACTAGATTAATCACAAGAGAGCGGACAGAGTTGCAAAGGAGCTGGAAACTTTTATACATAAAAAAATAACTGAAGAAACAGTCTCCTTTTCACTTTAATGGGAACATCTATGAAGAGAATTTTGACAGTTTCAAATACTTTTAGGAGTTGTTGCGTTGAAGAGTATAATCAGACATTCCAATGCTCCAATGCTATGTTAGAACATACACTAAAATATTTTAGAAAAATAGATTTTCTAATCATGACAAGGATTAAACAATGGAAGAAATAGCTTTAAGAAGATTGACCAACATCTTTAAAGAGTGGAGATGCTTACGCTGTGAGGACTACAGGCACAAACTACCTGGAAGACCAATCCTCAGAAATCTTTGAGAGTGAATTACTGACCTATCTGAGAGAAAAGAATGAAAAAAGTGTTGTTCGTCTTAATATTTTAGGACATCTGTAATTCATAAATTAACTCACTTAAGGAAAAATACAACATTATCGTTTTTCAGATTCTTTCTTCTACTTTTAAAATTTCAGCATGAAATCATTAGAGCTATTAACAGGGCATCTGTAATGCTAGGAAAGTAGGGCAAAAACTAGAATGTATTTTCAAAAGACAATGCACAAAAAAGTTGAACAGACTCTTTCCGATGAAGTCCTCTCAATAGAAAAATCATGTTTTCCTTTCTATTTAATGGCATTAACGGATTGTTTATCGCAGAAACTATTTTGGCAAAGGGCTCATTTTGGGGACTTTTGAGTGAACTTATCTTTATATTGACTACAACACTGTTTTATTTTATATGCTTGAATTCTATAATTCCTGGTAGTGAAAATAGCACATTACAGTTTTGCATTCATTTAACTTTAGACCCAATATCAGAATTGAATTAGTATTTTCTGGATAACTAAAAACAAAACATGTTTGTATGTTTAATTAAAACCTGCCAAACATGGGTCAAAGAAACATCATTTTCTCTGAATTTGGCAACGCTAATATGCTGGTTTATGTTGGAAACTCTAGAGATGGTATTATTTGCAGAGCTTTCTGTTTATGCAAATGTTTTTCTTAAAGGTATTTCAGAATATTTGTAAGAAATAATTTGTTAAATTTTTACTGAAAATGTGTTATAAGTTACAGACACTGCAGTAGATTCTAATGCCTCCTTTTTCTTGCAAATGGTTTTAATTAAATACATAATGTTCCTCATTTCACGTCATTAAGTGTAGTTGGTAGCCTACATAATATAAAAAGTAAAGCTGAGTTATTTGTTTATATTTTGGTTTGCAAGAATACTTTTCATACTAGAGAGTATTCTGGTAACATATTTAAAGAAAAAAATGTTCAAATCTTTTTCAAATGTTGCAGACACAAAATGATGTCTACATTGTATGATAAGCAGTTTAGAAAGACAAAAATAAATTTAAACGGAATCAATTACTATGAGTAATAGTCAAATGATGGGCTATTAATATACCTGCAGTATTTTTTAATGAATTTTGGTCATAAAATATTTAGAAACGATATATTATAAAATGTTTGATGTGGGCAGATCTTAGAATCTAAACCTACTCCAATAAAGATTTTATTTGAATCTTAAAGTATCAGCTTGAATGAAGACACTTAAATAACTATGTTTTTTAGTATTTGTGGTGAAAAGCTACAGTGCCTCATTGAAGTTTATCAGATCTTTTCTCAAGCATCCTTAAGCATTGTGTAGCAATGAATATGCCGTCTAGTTAACATTACCCTTTGTGGTTATAGAACTCTGAATGGTTCCACCCCCTTTTTTTTCCTTTGGATTCCTCATGCCTTCTTTTCAGTCATGTTTGATGGTTAATGTAGATCACACATACTTTTTTTCTTAAAGGTGCAGAAACATACTTGATAAGTAGGCGGGGTGCTTAGCCCTAGAACTTTACAGGCAATTGCCTCTCATCACCCATTTTACTTAGTCATATCATGATGCTGAACAATATGCTTAATCTAGTGCTTAGATAAAATTTCTAAACATACAGAAAGAATTTTCTATGATCATCTGAACTTATTTTAGTATATTTTGGATAAATCTGCCAAGAAAGAAAGAAACTACCAGTATTCCAAGGAAGTGAAAGTTTTCAATTTTTTTACAAAATGAGATCCTAAGATGAGTTAAAACCGTATTAGATGGTAAAGTTCTTGACACAATGGTATTTGTTCTGGCTATTATGACCAATATCGGAATAGTTACTCAAATAGCTATATAGACTTTTATTTAACATCTGGTGTTTCCAAGAGATATCAAAATGATTACAAATTGCTATAGTAATTACTATGACTTTAAAGTGAAAGAAGAAAATGAATACAGAAAATACTGAGGCTTCTAACTGCCCAACAGTGCCAGTAAGTTAATTTCCAAAGTCTCATTAAATTTTATTTCATCAAATCATCCTATACACTTGTGATTTTGAAATGTGGTTTTAGTTTCTACTCCAAATGTGACATGGTAATTGCCCCACAAACTGCATACCTCGACCATACCTCGGCTTTCTGTCAAAACTGCTCTCTGTAACCCTAATGTGACATCCAAGCAGTCCAAACCAATGCCATTTTGACACCTGCGCCATTTTAAGAAAAACTAAGACTTGTAATAAGTAACTATGGTCTGTAATTTCCACCCTACTCAGACAATGTGTAAACTAACACTTATCCTAACTTCTGTGAACCACTAAGTAACAAACGGAATGTCCAAAGCCCTCTGGCCTCGGAATGTCCGAAGTCTCTCGCCCTCACCCCAGTCCAGGAGGTGGTTTACGGGCATTAAAGGTCTTAACACCCTCCTTTCGGGGCTGCGGGTTAGAGAGACGTGAGTCCTCCGCGGCCGCCAGCAATAAAGACCCTGTAATTTGGCCTAGTCTTTGTCTCAGTGGTGATTTCGCGCTCCCTCGGTTACAACACAAAGAGATCGATACTATTCTTGAGTTTCTACTCAAGAATTATTGGAAAATAAAAGAGATTATGATTATAATTTTGCACAAAAAATAAAGCTAACTTTAGGGAGAATTTTAATTTGGGATTTCTTTTTCTCAGTGGTTTTGTCTAACACTATTCTAATTCATGTATTATATTGGTTTGAATAGAAACTCAAGATTTTGAAATTCTTTCCTAAACAAAAGGTAAAGTTTCTGTTTTCAGTTATGTGTTCAAGGGGTTTAAAGGGGTAACTATATGAATTAACTACTCAAACTAATAGAAAGAAAGAGCTTACTGTCCTAGATAAAGCAACATCTTACACATTTAAAACACATTAAACAATTTTTAAATTGTTTTGGGAAGTGAGACAATGTATAAGAGGATCTGAGTGTGGCCAGTGGTTCAATGAAAACCATTTTGTATTCTGACAAGTCTAAGGACCAATTCTTAACCATTGAATTAATTTTTAAATGCTAATAAATCTGAATTTTTAAAAGAGTTTTAAAATGAGTAAATTGATCCCTATAATTGCCTGTGTTAAAATGTGCATTATTGGCTGGGCATGGTGGCTCATGCCTATAATCCTAGCACCTGGGGAGGCTGAGGCAGGTAGATCACACCTGAGGGTAGGAGTTCAAGACCAGCCTGACCAACATGGTGAAACCCCATCTCCACTAAAATACAAAATTAGCCAGGTGTGGTGGCACATGCCTGTAATCCCAGCTACTTGGAAGCATGAGGCAAGAGAAGCGCTTGAACCTTGGAGGCAGAGGTTGTAGTGAGCCGAGATGGTGCCATGGCACTCCAGCCTGGGCAACTAAAGCAAAACTCCATCTAAAAAATGTGCATTGTGAATAAAATTCATTTATTGATAATATTGTTTAACATGTCAAAGTCATTTTTTGGCTGAATGAATAGTACTATCTGTTTGACAAAAGTGCTGGTCAACAGATTTTATAGGTCTGCATCTGAGTGCTCAACAAGGTACCTTGTAAACAGATGTTGGATATAATTAATCACGGGAATCGTTTGACTAGAATAAACATAAGTACAATTTTGCAGGTGCTGGTTAATTAGTTTTGAAAGCATAAAATAAAAAATACATATAAAGAGATAGTTTACCATTTGTAAACCTGGCTCAAGTGTTCATCAACTTGAGGAAGGCAGACATGAACAGGTTCAGAACTTAAAATGACGGAGTAATAGAAAACAAACTCATTAATATGCAGCTATACTTTGGAAAAACCTACTGAAACATCATTCTTTAAAATACATCGTTGCCTGGGAGCCACATGGAATCTAAGCCAGCACCTAGTTGTCCTGCTTATGACTGCCAACTGAACAGCAGTTCACATCAGTCAACACATGATATACTGATCTTGCATTGCTCTTGTCTTCTGGATTTCTTTCTTTCTATATCTTTAATAGCCTCTTTTAAAATTTTGAGGCTAGGATAGAAAGTATTTATTTAAATATGTATAGCATTTTAAAAATTTCACCTAGATTATTAATGTACCCATTAATAGTTAAACATTTTTACTGTCAATTTTTAGTGATATATGGTCTCCTATGGATATAGAAGAATGAAGACTGTTAAAACATCAGTGGAGAAACTCAGTGAGTGTAAATGAGGGAAAGCACAGCAAGCACTTTGAAGAACAGCACCAAAATACAGGTTTACCATCTGACAATTACACCTACCTGAGACTGCCCTAGATAATCCCTTTAAACCCAGATGAAGTCTTACAGAGTTCTTGAGATCAGAATCATCTTTATCTAAACCATTGGTCAGACTGAGGACTATTCATACAAGGGAGACTGTTAACCTTCTGATTCCTTACTTCTAAATTCTGGAAGCTTTAAGATTAATTGAGAAACGCAGCACCCACCCAAAACTATTATCTAAAGGACTCAATTCTAGGATAATTCTCTTAGTGAAGACTTCTGAGCAGACTATCAGCCATTTAGCCTAATAATGGCCACATTCTTAATGATTCAAGGGAGCTTTAAAACAATTAGCAGGCTCTCAATGAGAGAGCTCTTTCATCTGATTATAGCTTCTGAGCAGTAACAACCTTAGAATTTGTCAACACTTTGTTAATTGCCTTGGGGCAGAAATCTTCCAGCAGACAGTGAATAGAAATTTGCTAGATTGGAAGCTGATGAATACAGTTGGCATGCTCCAGGTTCATGCATTTAATAAAAGTTTTCTATGTATCCACCACTTCCATACCCAGAAGTACTTCTGTCTGCTGATTATGGGCACATTACTCACCATTCAACTGATAGACTAGGTAAGTGCTTCTTAAACATTAGTAGACAATTATCAACTAGGAATCTTTGTTTAAAATATAGATTCCGATTCAGTAGGTCTAGGATAGGGCCTGAGATGCTGCATGTCTACTAAGAGATGGTACCTATGCTGTAAGTCCATGGACCATACTTTAAGAAGGATCTAGGTAGTGTGGAGGAGAGGTGATTCATGGTCTAAGAAATAAAGGAATGGGAAATAGAGCATGTGGTTTAGGCCAGCAGACAGTTCTTGACAGGTGATGTTAAGAGATTGAAGCAGAGAGCTAGAAAAAATAAAACGGAAAATGGCTTTAGGGGTCAACTCAGGGAGAAGAGATAATATTTACAGATAGTCAAACAACTATCTATATAAGTGTGACATGGTAAAAATCCCCATAAACCTGCATACCTCAACCATATCTCGGCTTTTCTGTTGAAACTGCTCTCTATAACCCAAATGTGAATAACTAATTAAGGACTGTGATTGCCACCCTACACAGACAATGTGTAAACAGATGCTAATCTTGACTTTTGTGAACCACTTAAGTAACAATCAGAATGTCAAAAAGTCCCCTAGCCCTCAGAACGTCCAGAGCCCCACACCCTCACCTCCGCCCCAGAAGGTGATTTGGAAAATTCACTAGCCCTCAGAATGTCTGAAGCCCTCACCCCCACCCCCACCCCAAATCCTCATCACCGCCCAGAAGGTGATTTACAGAATTCACCAACACCCGCCCCCTACCCTCACTCCCAAGATGATTTTTTTACAGGTATAAAAGGTCTTGACACCCTTTTTTCTGGTCCACGGGTTGGAGAGACGCGAGTCCTCCATGGCCACCGGCAATAAAGACCCTGCAATTTGGCCTATTTTTTGTCTTGGTGTTGACTTTCTATGCTCGCTCCACTATTACAGAAGTATGAAAAGTCAGAAATGCCTAAGTCAAAAGGCTTTTAAGATCTAAGGAAAAGTGAGATTCTAATATTCTATGGGTTTTTAATCAGTTACCGGTATATTTACATACCATCCCAGCTAAGTAAGAATACCAAAATGATATCAGGCCCTAATACACTTAGACAAATCCTTTTCTGAGGAACAGGAAAAGGAAAGTTACAAACACAGAGATAGCCAACGTTTTTAAAATATTGGATAAAATACCTATTCATTGTCATATTATAAAGGAAAACTCAAAATGTATCAGGGACTATATCATGAGAAAGAGCAAAAACTTTAGCATAGTTCTGGGACAACACAGTGAATGTGCAAAACTCTACATCCCAGGAAATTGAACTGCTTTTGATTCTCTTTATTGATTTATAATAATGAATTTACCATATCAAGAACAACATAAGAAGTGCCAGAGTCTATGTAGATCTGATTTTAAAATCCACCATAATATCTTGGATTGAGTTTACAATGGTAGCATTATAATAGCGTAATATCATCCACTGTGATTCATGGATATATCGTAGGATTCATACTGGTAAAATTAAATGGAAATAAAATATAGAACCATCTCTACATCTCTTATGCCTTTGAATGTGACACCCATCTTGGCCATTCCACTATGAGATACAGTGCCTCTGGTTTACTAGCTGGTGCGTATGTGTGTGTGTGTGTGTGTGTGTGAGAGAGAGAGAGAGAGAGAGAGAGAAAGAGAGAGAGAGAGAAGTTTCTGTTTTTCTTACCTGGCTTTTAAGTCATTATGGCTGGCAGGGTGTGGTGGCTCTTTCTTGTAATCCCAGCAATTTGCAAGGCCAAGGCAGGAGGATCCTCTGTGCCCAGGAGATTGAGACTAGCCTGGGTAACATGATAACATACTCTCTCTACAAAAAAATACAAAAAAAATTACTCAGGCATGGTGGTGCTTGCCTGTAGTCTCAGCTACTGGGGAGGCTGAAGTGGAAGGATCCCTTGGAGCCAGTATGTTGAGGCTGCAGTGAACATTGATCAGGCCATTGCACTCCAGCCTGGGTGACAGAGCAAAACCTTGTCTCAATAAAAACAAACTGAAAAAATAATGACTGTAACATTTTATGGAAACAATATGAGAGTTCTATCTACAAGCAATTATGTCAATACCAATCACGCACTCAAGAACTATGGAAATTAACCACAATGTGAGCTGTAGGTCTGGTGGACCCACTGAATTCACTGCAAGATAAATACGGTTCAAGACTCCATTTATCACCTGGCCACTGAATATCCCTACTCGAACAAAGAGGACATAATGGTGTTTTATGCCCTTGGCATTAAATGTCACTTGAGTTTATGTGTCTAAGAGCCCTTGAAATATGTATATACCTTTTACTCCAGTGTACCATTATTAAGGTAAATGTCAGGGGAGCTTTGACAAAAGGATGGGGAAAATATATATTTCACACTTCTGCTGTAGAATTGCAGAGTTCTTCCTCAAGTGGCCCTGATCTCCACTTCAATATAACCTCTGGATCTGAGCACTGGCTTAGTTTAGTAAAGTGAATGAGGAATAGTGGTTTTTCATAACTGTGGCTGATTTCTGCTCTTTCCACATCTTAATTACTTTTTGCTCTTCTGCTTTCCACATCTTAATAATTTTTTATGTTAGTCACGCATTATCTAGCTTTATGAATGTCATGACCATTGCCAGAGATGCTGAAAGATCAAAGTTTCCTAATTCCAATTTTTGCCTTGCTGTTCATTATGGTAATCATAAAACTTTGCCACTAGTAATTAAATGCTACCATTTGGCTTCTCATTTTTCAAAATCATAACACTCCTATCCACAGTAGGAACTCCAGATCAATAACAATGTCTCCTACCATTTATGTTGGACTGCAGTAGGCAGCTACCACTGAGCTTCCCAATGATTCCAGTACCCCCATTCTCAACATTTTAGGGAAGAGATTGGCTTCTGTGTTCTCTTGGGAAATATAAACAGCTGGTGGCTATCTAGCCTTATATTATCAATCTATTATAAAACCATCTTTGTGAACCTTCTGTATTCTTCTTTAATATTTTGCTAACGCATTTCAGCATCGCACTCTCATTAATTCTAAGTCATCTACAAAGAGAAAGAAGTATTTCCTTAAAGGTACTAAAACTAAGCTCAGGCATCTTTGCTATGATGTTAAGTATGGATTCATGGAGAATGCCACCATATCAATAAATTCTTCCCTCTCTGACCTTAACTTCTGTCCCTAACCGGAACCAGCACTCTAACATTTCACCTCCGCATATTTTTTTCTAGTTACTGCTGGTATACATTAGCAGGCTTCTTCAACTCTTTCAGGAATCACTTCTTCACCAAAACAGCATAGCACCTCTTTTATCTGTTCATGTGGAGAAATTAATATCTGCCACTACTTCCCCTTATTTCTTCTAGAGTCAGAAAAAATATAACCTGACTCTAGAAGAAATAAGGAGAGGTAGTGGCAGATATTAATGAAGGCAAACATTATATGTGATGGTTCTGCCCTGTTTAAGGAAATGGGAAGCTGCTCTCCATTAGCAAGGAGCAGGGGAAGACGGGGAATCAAGTTGTTCAAGCACATTCATTCAAATGGTACCATCCCAGCTCTCAGGGCCTCTCTTTCCCTATGTGGTCTCTGCCTTTAACATAATAGCTGCTGAGACTGTGAATTAATTTTTCTTTGTAAATATTTCACTGTTCACATCAGTCTTACCCCAGAGTTTCAGCACAGTTTGCCCTCTGATTGTGAGATAATAACGTCTTTAAATGCTGCCGTGGACACCCTCTAGTTTTCAGAGTATCGCGAATAGAAGTTAGCTGACATGAGTTTCTCTTTCTCTCTCTTAATGATTAAGAAAGGACTTAACGTGAGTCAAACAACTACACAATTATCATAATTACTTCTCAATAATATTCAAGAGCTATCCTCTTGCATAAAACATTGCATCTCTCTTTATGTATTAGTCTAATCCACCATAGGTGACAATTAAACATGATTGTGATGCCAGAAGTATTTGAATCCTGTATACCACTGGCATGATAATACTCATTGATAAATGACTGGTAAGTAGTCCAATTCCAGAATTCTATTCTTAGGATTTGACCTCCAGGCACATTCCAGATGCCAAATGACTTAAGAGAGGCTATGCTAAAAGCAGAGCCTGAAGTCAGTATCTGAGGAAGTTCCTTTGGAAGGTAAATCCAGGAAGCAATGGAAAGGAGTGGGAGAATGAAATACAGGAGGGAAGAAAGTCATAATGGGTGTGATAATAGGTGGGTTATAATTGTGGGTAACTGGAGCTTAATCCCACTGGAGACCTCTGTTGAAATATGCCTCAGAATTGATCTAGCACTTGGCCCTAGTGGATTGATTGAGCATTGCTCCTGAGTGAGCCAAATAGCTTTTATAGCCAGAAAGCAGCCTAATGCAGAGAAACACAGGAAGACTTCCATGAGTATGAGAATTATCTTGGCTACCTCCAAGTAAGCAGAGATTATACGAGTGGAACACTGGCAGAGCCTGCTTCAGTGATTTAGCACTTTCTTTTACTTGTCTAATCCCATTTTCCTTAGTTGTAAATTATGAATAATAATAGGGATTGCCTCATTAGGATAGTAAACCAGTCCTTGAGATATTTCAAGTGGACTGCTTTACGAGATGTCTTGGACATAGAATGTATCTAATAAAATGCTAGCTATTATTCTTTTACATCTTTCCTTTTTGCATTTCCTGCATGGCGTCCAAACATCTTGAGTATGACCCTGAAATCCCACTACATCTCTTTTCTCATTTCAGTGTGCAACTCTTACTTGTGATTTAAAGTCCACCCAAATGCTTTTTTCTCCGTAAAGATTTGTATTTCCTAAACAATTTGTTTTTTCCTCAACCTTGAAGTATTACTACTGTTTCAGTCTGCTGCTTTCGCACTTGTATTTAATATGGTAATTTGGAAATATATATATACATATATGTGTACACATATACACATGTAATGTATATGCATTATATATAATGCTTTAGATTTTACAACCTTTGAAGGCCAACTTTTCTATTATTTGTGTATCTCCTATTGTACACAGCTTAATGTTTACTAACTAAACTAAATCTGTCTTTCTGATTCAACATAGTGCCTCATATATAACAAATTATGGCTTCATTCACAGTATGGCAGTTTTAAGTATAAGATTTAAACACTTTTGATAAAATTCTATGGATGACAGTGGTAGATGTTGAACTGTTAGGTATAAAAGAATCGAAATGAAATTGTAAATGTAATATTTATGCAGATACGTTTAGGAATGGCTCAAAAGTGATTATAAATTTGGAAAGGGAACCAAAATAATACAAGACTATTACTGCAATTATTGCTTTCTGAAGGCATTGAAGGGCTCAAGAAGGAAAAGTTATGGACATGGAGAGATTATTGTAAATAAGTTTAAGAAGACATGGATCTCCCTGATTGTATATGTGAGCAAATGAGAAAATTTCCTAAATGACTCCATTGACTAAGGTAAGGAGTTTTAGAAGAAAAATCAGTGTGGGTTGGGGGAGATGGGAAGCAGATCATCACATTTTTAATTGAGATGAAGGTGGTTGCCCAAGTTATGTCATAAACAGATGTTAATAAAAGAATTCTTGACTTTATTCCAAAGAGCTCTTGCTTCCTTCCAATCTTATTTCCACAGTCATTAAGCAAGTTCAGCTCTAAATTGCATCCCACATATTCCTGAAATCATCTCCTACAAGGCTTTCCTAATCCTGGTTTCTTTCTTTTTGGTACATTTTTAATTACCTTGCAAATGATTCCTGCTTAGTATCTATTTCATTAAATAATTTATTTCCACAAAATCTCTTAAAGCTTCATGAAATAAAATGACCTCTCCTTGGTTTTCTGGGTTTTGTCCCATTATTCCATTTTAAGAATATTTTATATTTTGATGAATTTCAAACTCTTCCTTCTTTCTCCTGTCTGCTGTACTTTTTCCTTCCTTTCTTTACTACATTACAAAGTCTGTTCTGTTTTATTTTCTTAGTCCTGTCATCTGGTCATAAAGCAGCTACAGAATTAGCATTGGAACTTCCCATGTTGATTCTGGAATCCCCTTACCTGATTTCCAGTCTTAACAGCACCATTTAATGTCTGTGTAATCATGGGCAGCTACTTACAGTTTCTGACTCAGTTGTTTTAATTATAAAATGAAGCTTCTAAGAATATCCTCTTATGGTTCTTGAAAGTATTAGGTAAGGTAGAACATATTATGCATGTGGCAAATAGTAAACAATAAAGGCTACTAGTTATTTTATTATCACTAATGACATTGTTATTCTTCTCCGAACCATTTTAGTATAAAAATTATATTCACATACATTGCTTTGTTGATGAGTGTTTAATGTGCATTGTTGTTATATTCCCAACTCTATTATAAAACCTGGAGAACAGAATTCATAGTTTGTACTTCTGTTTCCATTATAGCTAAATGCATGAAACGTGTTGGACAAATGCTAATAAGCTTCATAAAGGTTGAATCTGAAAATTGGATGGGGAATCATAAACCAATAAGATTGTTCAAGAAATAATCATATAAAATAACTAATGGAAGTAAGTAGAAAATTATAAAAATAGTTAAAATAAGATCAAACTTAAAATTTTGGTTTTGTTGTTAATGTATCGCATTTGACTTTAGAATAGTACAGATGGAGAAAAAGACATGTTTAGTGATCCTGGTAAAAAGAAATGCAAAAGCATTTTTATACCTTCTAAGCAATGGTCCTTGGATATTTTTCTTTCCCATAACACCATTTCCAAGAAGGAAAAATATGAAGATGACTCCATTGGGAAGGTAAACCAAATACAAGCCAGGAAAAGTGGGGTCGAGTTAATTATGTCTCAATTCTCTATGTATGATTTAAAGCTTCCACCTCCAATTCACATTCAAAAATGTTGAATGTGAGCTAAAGGCTATGAAGCATTATACATACAATCATAAACTTTCACATTTTTTAATGTAAAATTTATTTTTACGTATGCTTTTTAAAAAAATAACTCAAATGCTTATATTTTTAATAGGCAAACCAATGACATTTCAGGAAAATGTGAATATGTTTTATAAAATAAGTTTTATAAAAATGAGTTTTATAAAAATGAGAGATGATTTGAATTATTTTTTAAGAAATTTTGTATTTTTAAAAAACTTTTGTGGGTACATAGTAGGTGTATATACTTAAGGGCCATGTGAAATGTTTTGATACAGGCACACAAAATAAACACATCATGGAGAATGATGTATCTATCCCCTCAAGCATTTATCCTTTCAGGCAAAAAAAAAAAATCTAATTATATTCCTTAAGTTATTTAAAAATATAAAATTAAGTTATTATTGACTATAGTCATCCTATTGTGCTATCAAATACTATGTTTTATTTATTAATATTTTTTTGCCCATTAAGTATTTCTGCCTCCCTCCTAACCCCCAGCCTTTGGTAACCATCTTTCTACTCTTCCCAGCCTTAGGTAACCATCCTTCTACTCGCTATGTCCATGAGTTTAATTGTTTTGATTTTTAGATCCCACAAATAAGTGAGAGCATACAGTGTTTGTCTTTCTGTTCTTGACTTATTTCACTTAACACAATGATTATCAGTTCCATCCATGTTGTTGCAAATGATTGGATCTCATTCTTTTTTGTGTCTGAATAGCACTTCAATGTCTATATGTGCCACATTTTATTTATCCATTAATCTGTTTCTGGACACTTAGGTTACTTCAAATTGTAGCAATTGTAAACACTGCTGCAACAGACATAGGAGTGCAGATATCTCTTCCACATACTGATTTCTTTTCTTTGGGGGTGTGTACCCAGTGGTGGGATTGCTGGATCATATGATAAATCAATTTTTAGTTTTCTGAGGAGTCTCCAAAATGTTCTCCACAATAGTTGTGCTAATTTACATTTCCACAAACAGTGTAAAGGGTTCCTTTTTTTCCACATCTTGCCAGCATTTGCAATTGCCTGTCTTTTGGATATAAGCCATTTTAACTGGGGTGAGATGATATCTCATTATAGTTTTGATTTGTATTTCTCTGAGATCAATGATGTTGAGCAACCTTTTTGTGTTCATGTTTGCCATTTGTTTGTTTTCTTTTGAGAACTATCTATTCAAGTTTTTGCCCATTTTTTTAATCAGATTATGATTTTTTTTCCAATAGAGTTGTTTGAATTTGTTATATATTTTCATTATCACTTGTCAGAGAGGTAGTTTGTAAATATTTTCTCCCATTCTGTGGATTGTCTCTTCCCTTTGTTGATTGTATTCTTTGCTGTGCAAACTCTTTCTAACTTGATGTAGTGCTATTTTTCTATTTTTGCTTTGGTTGCCTGTGTTTGTGGTGTATTTTTCAAGAAATCTTTACCCAGACAAATGTTCTGGAGATTTGCCCCATGTTTTCTTCTAGCAGTTTTATAGTTTGAGGTCTTAGATTTAAGTCTTTAATCAATTTTGATTTGATTTTTGTATATGGTGAGAGGTAGTGTTCTAGTTTCACTTTTTGCATATGAATATTCAGTTTTCCCAGCACCATTATTGAAGAGATTTTTTTCCCCCTATTGTATGTTCTTGGCACTTTTATCAAAAAGCGAATTTACTGTAGCTGTGTGTATTTGTTTCTGGGTTCTTTATTTTGTTCCATTGGTCTATATGTCTGTTTTTATGCCAGTACCATAATGTTTTGGATACTATAGCTCTGTAGTATAATCCTATGACAGTATCATGATGTTTTTGATCCTACAGCCCTATAGTATTATATACTACATATTTATATAGTATAAATATAATATATGTGGTATAATATAGTGGAGTAGAGCATAACTTTATAGTATAAGTCAGATAATGTGATTCCTCCAGTTTTGTTATTTTTGCTTAGGATGGCTTTGGCTATTCTGGGTCTTTTGTGATTCCATATAAATTTTAGGGTGTAATTTTGTGTTTCTGTAAAGAATATCATTGGTATTTTGATAGGAATGGTGCTTAATCTGTATATTGCTTTGGGTGGTATGGACATTTTAATAATATTGATCCTTCCAATCTATGAATATAAAATGTTTTTTCCATTTTTTTTTTGTTCTTTTCAGTTTCCTTCATCAATATATTATAGTTTTCATTAAAGAGATTTTTCACTTATTTGCTTAATTCCTAGATATTTAATTTTATTTGTGGCTATTGTAAATGGGATTCCTTTTACATTTTCTTTTTCTCTTGTTCACTGTTGAAATATAGAAATGCTACTGATTTTTTGTTTTGATTTTTTTCATCCTGTAACCTCAATAAATTTGTTTATCAGTTCTAATAGCTTTCTTTTTTCTTTTTTCTTTCTTTTTTTTTTTTTTTTTTTTAGACAGAGTTTTGCTCTGTAGCTCAGGCTGGAATGCCATGGCGCAATCTTGGCTCCCGTGTTCAAGAGATCCTCCTACCTTACCCTCCTGAGTAGCTGGGATTATAGGCACACACCACCAGGCCTGGCTAATTTTTGTGTTTTTAGTAGAGATGGGGTTTCACCATGTTGGCCAGGCAGGTCTCAAACTTCTAACCTCATTATTCACCTACCTTGGCCTCCCAAAGTGCTGGGATTACAGGTATGAGACAGCATGCCCAGTAGTTCTAATAGTTTTCTTTGGAGGCTTGAGATTTTTTAAAATATGAGGTTATAGCCTCAGCAAACAAGAATAGTTTGACTTCTTCTTTTCCAATTTGTATCTTTCTCTTGCCTGATTGCTCTAGCTAGTACTTCTAGTACAATGTTGAAAAAGAGTGGTGACAGTGGGCATCCTTGTAGTGTTACAGATTGTAGCATAAAGGATTTCAGTTTTTCTTCATTTAATGTGATACCAGTTGTGGGTCTTCCATATATGGCTTTTATTATATTGAGATTTGTTTCTTCTATACTCAGTTTTTGAGGATTTATTAAAGTGGAAGAGATGTTGAATTTTATCAAATGCTTTCTTAACATCAATTGAAATGATTTTATGGTATTTATCTTTGATTCTGTTAAGATGATGTATCACATTAATTGATTTGTATGTTAAACCATTCTTGCATTCCAGAGATAAATTCCAATTGGTCATGATGATCTTCTAATGCATTCTGAGTTTGGTTTGCTTGTATTTTGTTAAGGATTTCTGCATAAAGGTTCGTCAGAGATATTGACCTATAGTTTTATTTTTTAATGTGTCTTTGTCTGGTTTAGGTATCAGGGTAATACTGGCCTTGTAGAATGAATTTGGAACTATTTCCCACTTCTCTAGATTGAGTAGAATTGATATTAGTTATTCTTTAAATGTATGGTAAAATTCAGCAGTGATGCCATCAGATTCCAGGCTTTTCTTTACTGGAAGACTTTTTATTATGGCTTTGATATTGTTACTTTTAATTGGTCTGCTTAGCTTTTTGATTTCTTTGTGATTCAATCTTGGTACATTGTATGTATCTAGGAATTTATCAATTTCTTCTAGATTTTAATTTATTGGCATATAGCTGCTCATGGTAGGCATTAATGGTTTTTTTTTTTAATTTCTGTAGTAACACTTGTCTATTTTTCCATTTCTGGTTTTATTCATTTTGGATCTTTTCTCTTTTCTTCTTAGCCTAACTGCAGGTTTGTCAATTTTGTTTAACTTCAAAAAACAAAAACAAAAAACATTTCTTTCTTTGATCTTTTGTATTTTTTTGTTTCAATTTTATTTATTTCTGCTCTGATCTTTATTATTTATTTCCTTCTAATAATTTTGGGTTTAGTTTACTCCTTCTCTTTTAGAATGTTTATTTGAATTTTTTTTCTTTTATTTTGATGTAGGCTGCTTATACCTATAAACTTCCCTCTTAATACTGCCTTTGCTGTGTCTTATCAGTTTTGGCATGTTGTGTTTCCATTACCATTTGTTTCAAGAAGTTTTTCAATTTCCTTCTTAATTTCTTTAGTGACCCCCTGGTCCTCAGAAGCATATTGTTTATTTTTAGGTATTTGTATAGTTTCCAAAATTCCTGTTGTTATTACTTTCTAGCTTTATTTCACTGTGGTCACAGAAGATGCTTGACACACTTTCAATTTTTTCTTAATGTTTTAAAACTTGTTTTGTGATCCAACATGTGGTCTATTCTTGAGAATGATCCATGTGCTGAGGAAAATAATGTGAGTTCTGGAGCTTTTGGATAAAATGTTCTATACATATCTATTAAATCCATTTGGTCTACAGTGCAGATAAAAGCTAATATTTCTTTGTTGATTTTCTGTCTCAAATATCTGTGCAATGCTGAAATTGCAATGTTGAAGTCTTGCTATTATTGTATTTGGGCCTATTTCTCTCTTTAATAATATTTTCTTTATATATCTGGGTGCTTCCATGTTGGGTGCATATATATTTAAGATTGCTATATCCTTTTGCTGAATTGGCACCTTTATTATTACATAGTGACCTTTGTCTCCTAGTATAGTTTTTTTTTTTTCTTGAAATCTATTTTGTCTTATATAAATTGGCTATTCTTCCTCTTTTTTGGTTTCTACTGGCGTGGGATATCTTTTTTCATCCCTTTATTTACAGTCTATATGGGTCTGGATATGTGAAGCATGTTTCTTGTAGGCAACAGATCAATGGGTCTTGCTTTTTCATGCATTCAACCAGTCAATCTCTTTTGATTGGAGAGTTTCGTTTAGTTATATTCAACATTATTATGGATAAGTAAGAACTTACTCCTGATATTTTGTTATTTATTTTCTGGTTGTTTTGTGATCTTCTCTTCCTACTTTCTTTAATTCCTGTCTTCCACTAGTGAAGATGATATTTTCTGGTGATATGATTTAGTTCCTTGCTTTTCATTTTCGTGTATCCACTGTATGTTTTTTGATTTGAGATTACATTGAGGCTTGCAAATATTCTTTTAATTTATGATTTTAGTCTGATAACAATATGATACTATTTGCATAAATAAAACAAACAAGCTAAAAAAAACTGATAAAAACTCACCTTAGAAGACATGTATGTGGCCAGCAAGCATATGATAAAAAGCTCAATAACATTGATTATTAGAGAAACGCAAATCAAAACCACAATTAGATACCGTCTTGTACCAGTCAGAATGGCTATTCTTAAAAAGTCAAAAAATAACAGATGCTGGCAAGGTTGTGGAGAAAAGAGGACATTTATACACTGTTGGTGGGAGTGCAAATTGATTCAACCATTGTGGAAAGCAGGATGGTGATTCCTTAGAGCTAAAAGTATAAACACCATCTGACTCAGCAATCCCACTACTAGGTATATGCCCAGAGGAATATAAATCATTCTGCCATAAAGACACATGCATACAAAGGTTCATAGCAGCACTATTCACAATAGCAAAGATACGGAATCAACCTAAATGCCCATCAGTGACAGACTCGATGAAGAAAATATGGTGTGTATATATGCATCATGGAATACTATGCATCCCTAAAAAAGAATGAGATTATGTCTTTTGCAGGAATATGAATTGAGCTGGAGGCTGCTGTCCTTAGCAAACTAAGTTAGCAGCAGAAAACCAAATATTGCATGCTCTCACGTATAAATGACAGCTAAATAATAAGAATCTATAAACAGAAAGAAGGAAACAACAGACACTGTGGTCTACTTGAGGGTGAAGGCTAGGATGAGGGGGAGGAACTATTGGGTACTGGTTTGTAAGTTCCATCCGGGATTCTGGAACTAAAATAAAAAACCTGGAAACCCACCTGTATTCTATTGTGTTGTGCCTGAGCTGACACTCAAACCACAAGACTCAGCCCTTCCCACTTTTTTCTTCTTTTTCTAAAGGCAGAGAATCATCACCCTCTAGCCACTGCCACCATTTGCTATAAATGGCACTGCCTGGCTACCACTGATGTACCTTTAAGGCCCAAGATATCTTAAATCAGCTTGTGGTGAATGCTGCCCAGCCTAGGACTCATCCTTCAGGACAATGGGCTTCCTCCTGGCCTAGGCCAGGTTCAGAAATGCTGTCCAAGAGTCAAGTCCTAAAATCAGTAACCCAAAGAGCCCACTTGGTGCTCTAGCCCCCTGTGACAGTGTTGGTACTTAAGGTCTGATACCAAATCTCCTTTACTTTTCCCTCTGTTTTTCTCAAGCAGAAGGAGTTTTGCCCTGTAGACACCACAGCTGGTAATGTTCTGAGTCTCACCTGAAGCCAGCAAATCTCAGAGGCTTCCCAAGGCCCTCAATGTAGTACATGGGTATTGCTGCTGGTTATTCAGGGCTCAAGTGTTCTTCAGTTAGCAGGTGGTGAATGCTGGCAGGACTGGGTCCTTTCCTTCAAGGCAGCAGCTTTCCTTCTGGTCCAGGGTTTGTCTAGAAATGTCATCTGGAAGTCAGGCCCTAGAACAGGGGCTTCACAACTTTGACCAGTGCCCTATTCTGCTATGGCAGAGTTGGTATCCAAAATGCAAGACAAAGTCCTCCTCACTCTTCCCTTTGCTCAAGCCAAAGGAAGGGGTCTCTTTTGGAGTGAAAAGCTGGGAGACATGATGCTAGCACTTCTTTGGCTACCCTGGCTGGTGTTTCAGTATGTTATGTGCCCCTCTAGTCCGTTGTCCCTGGGCCTAGTTCACCACTAGGACCCAAACACATAAGTAAGGCTCTATGAGTTTAAGCAATTTATTCAATGCCACTTTTTGTGTGTTTGCTTGTTTCATTATTGATTGTTTTTGTATCTCATCCTGTAAAGACAATATAACATAATTGTCCAGAACAAACCCTGGAGCCACACTGCCTGTATCTGAACATGAGATCTTGTGTTTGTTCTCTGCATGAACTTGCATAAAATATGTCAATTATCTGTTCCTCAATTTTCTTATTTATAAAACTAAGATAATATACTACTTTACAGGATTATATGAGGATTAAAATATTTAATATTTTTGAAATACTTAAAACAGTTTTTAGGGCCGGTGCAGAGGCTCACACCTGTAATCCCAGCTCTTTGAGAGGCCAAGGAGGCGGATCACAAGGTCAAGAGATCAAGACCATCCTGGCCAACATGTTGAAACCCCATCTCTACTAAAAATACAAAAAATAGCTGGGCATGGTGGCACGTGCCTGTGGTCCCAGCTACTCGGGAGTCTGAGGCAGAAAAATCACTTGAACCCAGGAGGCGGAGGTTGCAGTGAGCCAAGATTGCGCCACTGCACTCCAGCCTGGCAACAGAGCAAGACTCTGTCTCAAAAAAAAAAGGTTTTTAGAACATCTTAACTCTAGAAGTGTAGGCCATTATTGGCTATGAAGTGCAAAGTGATGACTGTTTTCAATTATTTTGCAGAATTGTGAAGATAAATAAATGGGTTAGTAGCCATAAATGTGTCTCATGTAATGGAAAGTGTGTTATGACTTATCCGTTGTTTACATTTATATGCCAATGGAAAAAAGATATAAATTGATGAGACATGGATTTAAGTATAGAGATGGATATTAATACTATGCTGAGAATGCTTAATATTACTCTTATAAGAAACATTCATCAAAATTTTTTAAATAACTGGCCTCAAGTAAGTCATGCTGGATAATATAGAAATCCTTTACTGGTTTTGGAAAGTAAACTGTAAAAATAAATTATATTATTAAAAATTTTGATACAAAATCAGGAATAAAGATAAAATATTGAGACATTCACATACGTTTTACCTAATACTTCTTTTTGTTCCTTCTTAAATATTTTTTGGATGTTTTTATTGATAATACACATTTAAGATTTTATTTGTACATGTATATATTGTTTTATATATACAAACTCCTCTATTCATCTAATCGTTTGTGGGGGATGAGCCACACGGCACACACTTGAAAAAAATTTCTTTTAACAAGAAAAATAGGGTGTTTTATGGCTTACAATGTAGGCACTGACTCCAGCTGTTTGTGGTGCTTCACATTGACTGGGATGCAAACAGATAAAATATGTTTACATTTCCCCAAAGCCAATTATTTGAATTCATGGCCATCTGTCTGAAAGGTAAGAACATGTCTAGCTTACAAACACACACTTAATCTGTGTTTATTTTTGAATTTATGAGTGGATACGTATGGTCTAATCAACCTGAAATCCAAATGTTAGACATGAATTCAAAAGAAGTGGGCAGAGCGAGGAAGGTGCTGTAGGGGAGAAACGGAGACTGCCTAATGCAGAATTTCCTATACCTGGATCTTTGGTGACTGTGACCACCAACAGTGTTTCCTCCACTGAAGCAGTCTGGTTTAAATGTGTCTGGTGTGCATTTTACCTGACCTGAAAGGTCTGGTAAAGAGATTTATCTGGTAAATGAAATAGAGACTGCCAGATTCAACATACGATTCTTTAAGTATACAGCAGCATATGCTGCCAATGGTAGGTTATTTGATTTCTTTTCCTTTCAGCGTTTTCTTTTGAAGATGTTCCAAGAATATTGATTACCTGCATTAAAAAATTGCACTCTCCATGGATAATTTTATTGCTTTCCTCCCAGCAATAATTATGTTTAATGCAGATTTTTATAATAAATATGTACAGTAGAGCTGTATGCTTAAATAAAATTGATTTTCTCAATGAATCCATCATCTATTGTTACTTTGTAATGAATTGTTGGCATTTTTACTTAATATAATGGTAATAATAATAATAATAAACCTAACATCTTTTGATGGAAACATAAGGGTACAGTGTAGAAATTTACATGATGGAACACATACATACTATGTGCCAGACAATTTGCTTCTGACTTCATTTATTTATTTAAAATTCATTTTCTCTACCATAGTGAAAAATGAGAAAAATAAAATTCTGAGAGTTAGACATTCTGTCTAATGTAAAAAAAAGTCAGTGCATTTATTTTTTTGTTCTGATTTTTTATAATAAGGATCTTATTTCAGAGGAATTTTAGATTTACAGAAACTTTGTTAAGGCAATGCTTTCCCAATACCCTACACCCAATTTCCCTATTAACATGTAAAATTTATGTTGTAGCTTCATCACAATTAATTAATTGCTGTTATTATGAATTAAAATCTGTTGTTTATTTAGATTTATTAGTTTTTACATAGTGCCACTTTTGTTTTTCTGTTCCAGAATCCTATCCAGAATGCCACAATACATTTAGCCATCATGTCTCCTTAGGCACTTCTAGATGGTGACAGTTTCAAAGATCTTCAAGTTTTTGATGACCTTGGTTGTTTTGAGAAAGTACTGACCAGGTATTTTGTAGAATGCTCATCAACAACAGTTTGTGAGATGTTTCTTCATGATTAGATTGGGGTTTTGGGTTTTGGGGAGGAAGAACAAAGACATGAAGTGCCATTTTCATCACATCATATCAAGGGTACATACTATGTACACAACTTATCACTGCTGAGGTTAACCCTCATCATCTGATTGAGCTAGCTTTATCAGGTTTATCCATCTCAAAGTTTTTCTCTTTCTCATTTTTTCTAACTGTACTCATTGGAAGGAAGTCACTATGTAAAGCCTGCATTTAAGCGATGGGGAGTTATTATTAATATCCTTGAGGGATATGATGATTAATTTTATGAGTCAACTTAGCTGGCCCAGATAGTTGGTCAAACATTATTCTGGATGTTTCTGTGAAAGTGACTTTTAGAGGAGATTAACATTTAAATTAGTGGTCTTTGAGTGAAGCATATTACTGTCCATAATGTAGTGGGACTTATCCAATCAGTTGAAAGCCTTAGTAGGAAAAGACTGACCTCTCCTGAGCAAAAAGGAATTCTACCAGCAGACTCAAATTGCAACTGTTCCTTTAGTCCCCAAACTGCCAGCTTACCCTGCAGATTCTGGATTTATCAAGGCCTCCGTAATCTCATGAACCAATTCCTTAAAATCTCTCTCTCTCTGTCTCTGTCATATATGTGTTTGTGTGTATGTATATACATGTGTGTAAATATGTATACATATATGCATATATATGTGTGTATATGTATATATACATACAGATGGGTGTATATATGTAAGTATATATGTTATATACATATATACGCTTGTGTTTACACATATACATTACACACATTTTGTTGGTTCTGCTTCTCTGGAGAACCCTAATACAAGGAAGTACGATCTACATAAGTTATTTGGAATTATTCTTCATAGAAGATTTGTCTATTCCCCCCATTCATTTATTCAATAACTTATTTACGTCAGTTTGCACTCATAGATATTATTTTATACTATGAGTTATAATCTAATAGTACCTTATTTTGTTGTGAAATTTGAATTATCTATACCTACCAGTTTGAAGCCCAGAGAAATTTGGTACCACTCCAAACTTGACACACTTGCAACCGTAACACTAAGGAAAAAAAAGTATATATGTTTATTAACTAGCCTGAGTTGGAGTTGCATGTAATTTGACTATCCTGTAGGAAGTTGGGCATAATTCTGATATGAGGGGTCATGAGGAGAAGGGTGTTTAAGGAAGATGTTTTTACTACCCTGATGAGGAAATCTTTGGAACAGAAAGAAAGACTGGAGTTGAAGACACCATCTGTGTGTATTACAGTTTCACAAGGACACAGTATTCTAAAGATGGACTATAAAAATGTCATAAAATAACAAAGCTGGAGGCACTTGTCAAAGGCCTAATATCCAGCATCTATAAGGAACGTAAACAAATTCATAAGAGGAAAACAATCCCGTTAATAAGTGGGCAAAGGACATGAGCCGACAAAGACATACATGCAGCCAACAAGCATATGGAAAAATGCTCAACATCATTGATCATTAGAGAAATGCAAATCAAAACCATAATGAGATACCATCTTGCACCAGTCAATGGCTATTCTTAAAAAGTCAAAAAATAACAGACGCTGTCAAGGTTGTGGAGAAAAGGGAACACTTACACACTGTTGATGGAAGTGTAAAATTAGTTCAACCACTGTGGACAGCAATATGGTAATTCTTCAAAGAGCTAAAAGCAGAAATAGCATTTGACTTGGTAATCCCCTTATTGGGTATATACCCAGAGGAATATAAATCATTCTACTCATAAGGACACATGCATGCAAATGTTCATTGGCTCACTATTCACAATAGCAAAGATATGGAATCAACCTAAATGCTCATCTAGGACAGATGGGATAAAGAAAATGTGGTACATATGCACCATAAAATGCTATGCAGCCATAAAAAATGAATAAGACTATGTCTTTTAAGGGAACATGGATGGACCCAAAGGCTATAATCCTTAGCAAACTAAGTCAGGAACAGAAAACCAAATACCATGTGTTCTCACTTATAAGTGGGAGCTAAATGACAAGAACTTATGAACACAAAGGAAAAAACAGACACTGAGGTCTACTTGAGGTAGGAGATTGGAGGAGGGAGAGGAGCAGGAAAAA
This sequence comes from Cacajao melanocephalus, assembly GCA_963573385.1. Taxonomy (NCBI): domain Eukaryota; kingdom Metazoa; phylum Chordata; class Mammalia; order Primates; family Pitheciidae; genus Cacajao; species Cacajao melanocephalus. Next base: position 86,925 of record CAUYLG010005890.1, on the reverse strand, counting down.
AAACTATTGGGTCCTGGGCGTAATACCTGGGTAATGAAATAATATGTACAACAAACCCCTGTGGCATGAGTTTTCCTATGTAAAACCTTCACATGTATCCTCAAACCTAAAATAAAAATAAATTTAAAAAAAATCATAAAAATAGTCCATGAGCAGCCCTCAGGGATGCTCTGCCTATGAAGTAGCCATTCTTTTCTTTTCTTCTCTAATAAACTTTCACTTGAAACAAAAAAAGGGTGAATCTGAGATAAAAAGAATTGGAAGAACCTGATGAGATTTGTATGTACAAAGTGTAAATAATAACTGTAAAAGGCTTCATTTTGAAAATCTCCAAAGACTTAAAATAAGATGGATATCTAACAAGTCAGACTAATTTTTTCGTGTGTATTCTCTGCACATTTTGGTTTCTCAGCCAACAGAATATCATCACCATTGTTAGCAATAGCCCTGCTGAAAACAGGATGACTCAAGTAGAATCTCTCTTGAACTAATGGTTATCACCGAGTCTTTTTTCTTATTTAATGCTTGTTACATCTAAGTGATAAAGTTATCTTTCTTAAACACTTCATTTATCTCAACATTGTGAAACTCAGAGTTATCCTGACCTCCTCATCCATGGCAATATGTGTATTTGTATACAGTATACATTATACTGTGGATACACACACACACACACACACATATATATATACATGCATGTGTGTATATATATATGAATGGTGTGTGCATGTGCATATTTGTTATCATATGTGTGTGAAACTTGAAATATATATTAATTTTAAAGACTCTTTTTATATCTTATTTCACCGAAGCTTTCAAAAATATGATGGTGTAAAAAGGATCATTTGTTTTGAATCAAAATCCCCATTTATTCTTATGATACAAGTAGCATTAAGTTGTCTTCACTATAAATCATAAAATAAATGAGGCTTTAAAAATGTTTTATAATGAAATCAGCTTGTGACTTTTTTGAATTCCCAGCAAATAATTTTTGAACAAATGCTAATGTCAACATTTTCTCTCTTCTTATAAGAACATTTATAACAAAATATTCAATCTGCAAGTATTAAGAAACTTTTGAAAAATTACTGTTACAGCTGCAGGGGAAAATATAAATTGCGCTACTACAATTTTCTCAGACATTTTGTATTGGCTCATATGCAGGCGTAGAGGCTGATTTGACATCTAGCTGAAAGTCTCTACATGAAAACAGTTTGACTACAGACTAAGGAGAAAAATAACAAAGCTAAGTAATTTTGAAGAGAAATTAATTTTTTACAACCAACAAAGAAGACAAACTTCAGATGCTAAAAATACTTAATTTTACATTGCTGACCAAAGTTATATTACGTTATTGACTAAAATAAATTTTTAAAGGACAAAAAAAGAGATTTTTTTTCTTTTTTCATGTGATATATCATGGTTCTGAAGCCTAGGTGCAAAGTATAATTATCTAGGGAAGTCTGAAAGAACTTCGCATATCTGGGTCCACTGTAGCCAGAACGTTCAGAATCTCTTAGAGTAGGGAGTCATGAACTAATTGTTTCTGTTTTGGTTTGGGTTTGTTTTCTGAAGCCCTCAAAAAGATTCCTCAGGATCAAGAGCTTGAAGGCAGTGTCACAACTTTGACGTTAGGGATCTCATTCATTTCCCTGGAAAACTGTTTCTCATTCTTACAAGCTCAGTACAGCTGAGACCTCTGGACAGCTTCTCCAAGTCCCCCTCTGCAAAGGATTATCTATGTAATCCTGTATATATCAATTCCCCAGCTTTGAATGTGCTTGATCTTAATAAGGTGTTGAATTGCCTATCCCTAAGTGACAATGTGTTTCTTGAAAGGAAGGATACTGTTTGTTTCTCTCTGAATCTACTGCCTATAGTACAAAACACAACACAAACAAAAACTCTATTTTGAAGAAATGGATTCATGAAAGAACGGCATTCAAATGCGCAGTTCTAGAGACTCTACTTCAATACTGCTGGCTATCACTTATGTAGTATTTTCACAACTGCATTCTTTTTTTAAATTTTCTTTATTTTACTTTAAGTTCTGAGGTAACTGTACAGATCATGCAGGATTGTTACATAGATATAGACACACCATGATGGTTTGTTGCATCCATCCCCCCATCATCTTCATTAGGTATTTCTCCTAATGTTATCCATCCCCAATGCCCCCACCCCCTGCTATTCCTCCCCTAGCTCCCCCACCCCACAACAGGCTCTGGTGTGTGATGTTCCCTTCCCTGTGTCCATGTGTTCTCATTGCTCAATACTCACTTATGAGTGAGAACATGCAGTGTTTGGTTTTCTGTTCCTGTGTTAGTTTGCTGAGAATGATGGTTTCCAGCTTCATCCATGTTCCTGCAAAGAACATGAATTCATCCTTTTTTATGGCTGCATAATATTCCATGGTATATATATGCCACACTTTCTTTATCCAGTCTAGCATTGATGGGCCTTTGAGTTGGCTCCAAGTCTTTCCTAGTGTAAATAGTGTGGCAATGAACATACGTGTGCATGTGTCTTTATAATAGATCACTTATAATACTTTGGGTATATAGCTAGTAATGGGATTGCTGGGTCAAAGGGTATTTCTAGTTTTAGATCCTTGAGGAATCGCCACACTGTCTTCCACAATGGTTGAACGAATTTACACTCCCATCAATGGTGTAAAAGTGTTCCTATTTCTCCACATCCTCTCCAGCATCTGTTGTCTCCAGATTTTTTAATAATCGCCATTCTAACTGGCGTGAGATGGTATCTCAATGTGGTTTTGATTTGCAATTCTCTAATGACCAGTGATGATGAGCTTTTTTTCTTATGATTTTAGGCTACATAAATGTTTTCTTTTGAAAATTGTCTGTTCATATCCTTCACCCACTTTTTGATGGGGTTGTTTTTTTCGTTTAAATTTGTTAAGTTTTTTTGTAGATTCTGAATGTTAACTCTTTGTCAGATGGGTAGATTGCAAAATTTTTTCCCATTCTGTTGGTTGCTGGTTTATTCTAATGATAGTTTCTTTTGCTGTGCAGAAGTTTTTAAGTTTAAATAGATCCAATTTGTCTATTTTGGCTTTTGTTGCCATTGCTTTTGGTGTTTTTGTCACAAATTTAGTGCAAATATGAAACTAAATGCAGTAGGAAATAAATAATAAACAATAGAAATTGGATTAATTTAAAAGAAGCCTGCATGCAAATTAAATAATGCAGATATTTAGAATATTCCTTCTTATTTCTTCTATAAAATGCTTTTCTTAGTCTTAAAAATAGAATTTCTCTCTACTGACAAGAATACATTATACAGAATGGATCTCATTTTGTAGCATAAATATTATATTTATTTGTATAGACACTAAAATTAAAGTGGGAAATATCTTCCTGCATAAAATATGTAATTTTTGCATAGAGAAGTGATGAGAAGTGGAGCTCAATGAACATACTAAATGCTGTAATGCTACGGAAAGCATATGTACTATCCCTCATGATTCTAGATTAACACAATGCAAACTTTAATTTCTATAAACACAGTAGGGAAATCGTTAAATATAATTTTCATCATGCTTCTCCCTTTTACTTTATTCCCACTCATTTCCCAGATGAGTGCTTGCCCACAGAAGTGCCTGTCTTCTATACTGAAAGAGAACTGGGCCAGAAAAGAGGTGGTCTGATATTTGTTAAATAAACGTCCTATACTTGAGCCAGCAGGAAGGGGAGATACTATAAATGGCTGTATGCCATAAAAATGCCACAGAATTTTTCAACTTATCCTTTGGAAATTACTGCTGGAATCAAACAGTCAAAGAAAACCCCATCTCATTAATACCTTGGAACATTTAGATGGTTGTCTTGTTTCTATCTGGCCTGTTAACAACTGTGAGCTGGACACATTCAAACATTCTGTTTATTGTTTTCTTTATGACTTCTTTTCTTAAATGAGCATAAAATGTAAATGGGGAAAGCTAAGAATACACATTTTGTTTCAGAACAAAGGCATCACTTAGACAAGAAGAATTACATTTCATTTAAAACTCTACATTATTTACATTGGCTTCGTTAAAATTAAGTCATTATCAAACACGTTATTGATCTTTACATTTGAGAAAGAATTTAGTGTTTGGCTATCAAATATTTTAGCAAATGTGAAAATATTATTCAGTAAGCATCTGGCCTAGTCATAAAATAACCATCTGTCTTTTGTTTACAACAGAGAATATTTGATTCATTTGAACCAGGTTCACAAGTTCAGATGTTTTTCTGTAATCTCTTTGGACCTACCTGACTTTTAGAGTCGGAATATAAATCAGGTGGGATTAGGCTTCATCACTTCACATACATTCCTCCCTGAGTGGGTTTTGGAATGTGTAAACATGGAATATAGCAACAATAATAAAAATAGGGATGACAGATGAAAATAAGATCACATGAATTGTTACTGACAAAATCTAATGTTCTTCTCAACTTTGCTTGTCTACTTTGAATCAAATTTTCCTTTAAAATATCGCATTAATATGGAACCATGCATATCTTTGTATTGTTACTGTAAAACAAAATATCATAATAAAATATCTCATCTGGATTACACATTATATTTTATGGGTCATAATGTCATCTGTTCCTCTCACTCTTTCTAGGCACAGCGTGTGTTATTACTCACACACTGATAGATTAAACTATATTTTCAGGTTTTCCTGAGGTCATGTTTTTACTAACAGTTTGACGCAAGGATTGAATTGTTATTTTTTTGATTAGACATTATAAAAAATAAGATCTTAGGAGCATTTTTACATCATAAGGCAGTTTACTATATCCATACATGTAAAATCCTTATATAATGTTCAATTTTGTTCTAAATTACGTTTCCAGCTCATCACTCACTTTTGTCCCATGTATCTATCCCTTCACCCAAATGCGTACATTCACATTGCCTGTACCTACTCCCTTATAAGAATTACTCTTCAAAATAACTCATGGGTACTGGGCTTAATACCTGGGTGATGAAATAATCTGTACTGCAAACACCCATGGCACAAGTTTACCTATGTGAAAAAACCTGCAATTGTACCCCTGAACTTAAAATAAAAGTTAAAAATTCATTGATAATTAAAATTTTGTTCTTAAAGAATTAGTTCCCTTTGCTCTTAGCTCTAACCTTCTACCTTTATTAGAACTAATCATGTGTCTATCTTACAGGTGGGAAGTAAGTTCTCAGTGGGAATGAGTTTATTCTGTTTCTCTCTGCGTATTTATCTCTGCATTACTGATTATTCCTTCTGTGCCAAACGTTGTGAGAAGTACCTTACATAAGAATATTTGATGAATTTGTGTTGTTTTACTAATGAGGGAACTGTGGCTTATGGGGCTTTAGATCATAGCCAGGCTCAAGGGTCAAATAAATGAAACTGAATTTCAATCCGAGACTCTTTCTCTTAAAGCACATGCTGTTAACGATACTACTTACTGGTTCTTAAATTAACAAGTGTGAACATAAATAAAGCAAACCAACAAAGGCATTTTAAAAATACAAATAAACAATACACATCTGTTTATGTGGCCCAGCTGTCCCCAAATCTGGCACTATAAAACAAGGTTGCCTTTTTATTTTAGAAGCAAGGCAGCCTTTACTCTCAAGTTTCTCACCCTCCTTGCTCTTCCCTGAGGAGAAGGCGTCTACATTTACTAGATGGTAGGGTCACTGTGCACTAAAATGTTCAGTAGAGGGTGTGGTTCCCGAACCCACAGAGACAGTGCCAGACATCTGGTCCTGCCTTTGCCTATACTCACGCGCCGGCTTCAGCCTGCCTCTTGCTTCTCTGTTTGTGGGTGGCTGACGGTAAGATTTTAATTTGTGCTTATGGAGAAAAGTCCCATTAAGATCTTCAGCTTAGGCCACACACTTCACCAGAGACATTGGGTTAGCTGATCGCTGTTCTCCATTTGCTGTAGTTGCCTTAGAAACTTCCTGAGGAGGAGTAAGTGATGACAGGGGGTTTTAGTTTTTGGATTTCCTAGCCAAGTGCAATTTCATATCAGCTGAAACTTGCCATTATTTACAGTACTTATTTTTTTTAAAGCCAGGATAACATGCTGTCTCACCTACTCAAATGGTCTTAAAGTCTGATATTTGCTTTCCTTTGACCCCTACCCCTGTTTTATACTCCGGATTGCCATCAGTTAATATGAAGATTCATTATACATTATGGCTTTTCACAAAAGGAAGTCAAAGGAAGTAGATTTGCCACAAAAGTCAAGTCTCATGTGGGCAATGGCAGTCCTGAAGATCACAGGTAACCACTTCATAATCTCCATCCTTCCATCCAACCCTTGATAGAATTTTTTTTGTTCCTAAGTAAAATGTTATGCAAATGAAGTTTCCAGTCACATTTTCTACCCATTTGTATCTCCCAGTCATGACAAAGCTCTTTCAATGTAGAAATTCGTAAATTTCCACCATTCATTGTGCAAAGGAGGACATTTCTCTGCACAGGATATGTTCAGCCATCATCCTCCAAGCCAGACATAGTCTGGGATCTCCACTGTAGCACTCTTTGGTTTGTATTTCCTTCAATTCATTAAAAAATTCATCTGGTGACTTCCTAGGTCAGCTTAGAACATTAGAGTGTCTAAGATAAAAGAGGTTCAATATTAACACATACTCTTAGTATCAGCTATGCTGTCTGCCAATACAGATGCCAGACCATTAGAGTCTTTCTCAAATGCCTTTTAGATGAATGCTGTTTTAATACTTTCGTTTGAATTTTTTTCTATTTAATATTTTTTTCTTTGGGATTTTTTTTTCTATGTGACCTCCATACAAGAAGATACACATTTCTCAATCTTTTTCCACACAGACCTATAAGTAAATAGATGGATATAAATTGACATATGTGGGCAGGAATCAGCATAATTTCAGCCGTGGCATGAGGAGAGAAAAGAAAGTAAGAAAGAAATAATGAAGGGTTGGAAAGAAAGAAGGATGGATAAAAAGAAGAAAAGAAGGAAAGAAGAGAAAGATGGAGGAAGGGAAAGAAAAAAGAAGAAAAGCAAAAACAAAAAGGAAAAGAAGTCTAAGCTCCGAGGCTTTTAAAATGGGTATGTGGATTGGGGGTAGAGGAGGTATATGCTTTCCAGGAGTCTACAAGTTAAATAAAACCACTCAAGCAAATGTATTCCATGACAGGTGTTTAAGTAAGTTGAGCTGGCTTTCAACTACTATAAATCAAAATTCTATATGACTATCCTTATGCTAGCACCGTACCATTTTGATTACAGTATTATTGTAGTAGGTTTTAATATCAGTAAATATAAGCACTCCAAATGTGTTCATCTTTTTCCAGATTGTTTGGTTATGTTGGATCCCTTAAACTTCCATACGAATTTCAGGATCAGGTCATCAATTTCTTCAAAAAACGTCAGTTGAGTATATCATTTGGTATTGCACCTCAGAGTGTGTAACCTTGGGCATGTGCATATTCACCCTGGCACGGCAATGGCTTTAGAAAGAATGTCTTTTACTGTCTCTCTTTCTGATTTCTCTGTTAAGCTGTCTGTCTCATTTGGCATTGCACCCACTTCCATGAATTAGTTCCACTAATTACACCTACTTCTACTAATTAATAGATTTCTCTATTTTTTTTGACAATATCCTAAAACATAAAGCGCTCTCCCCAGTCTGATTCAACTAAACCTGGGCCCCTTTGCAGGGATAGTTTTTGTGGTCAAACTTTGAGGTATATTCTGACACCAGACCTCTACTTAACTGTGTCTTTCCCTGGTCCTTTTTGTTAAACTAACCCACCAACAGGTTAGCTTGTTTCTCTCCTGTGTTACCATCTTCCTCTTAATGACTTATAAGCAAAATCTCTATTGTTGGAAATGGGAACAATAATTGGGGAAAAATCCATACTGAGACAATGGATTACTCAGCAAGGCTAGTTTACTTCCTGCAGGAAAGATGCAACTTGCTGGCGGTCTTGTCACTAGAGCACATCTGAACAAGGGAGACAGGGACATTTATAACTTTGATAACCTGAAACAATCACCCTACTGCTGTGTCGTTTCCATTGGCTGCAACAGGACCTCACATTCTATACTTGACCCAATTGGCTAAAAACTTGGAAATTTCCTGAATACATAAGGAGAAAGAAGATGAGGAAAAAGAGGAAGCTAGTCAGGAGGTCAGGAGGGTTTCCAAATAAGGAATGGCATGCAACAGGGTTTGAAGCTTGCCCAGCTCTGCTCAGACATGCTGGAGCAAGTCAAGGTAGCTGATGTAAGATGTAGCTGATTTAGAGAATACATATACATGGTTATATGTTTATGCTAATAGCAGATAAAGGCCATAAAGAAAGAGATTGTAAGTCCTTATCATGTATTCTCAGATATAAACTTTGAAGAACTTTCCCATCTCTCATATCTATCGTTTTCCAGAGCATGATTATGTTTGAACTTCCCCACGCTGTTCTAAATAAATTTTTTAGCGGAGGAATTTCAGTGTTCTTATGGCCTTTTTTCCCCGCTGGGCAAAGTCTCTGAGCCACTGTGCCTGAGCTAGAGGCCGTAACAATGACCCATTTGATTTGGTTTGCTCTTCTTGATTAAGATGATCTACTGTTTTTGAAAGTACTCTCAGGCTTAAATTCTTCATACTATTTTTCCAATAAAATCAGTTCCTTTGGGGAATCTTCGTGGTTTTTTTGATGTTGTTTTGTTTTGTGTTTTGTTTTTATTTTTGTTTCTCTTATTGACTGCCTCTCCCCTGAGTCGAAATCTCTGATCAACTACTCTAGGCATTGAGTATGGTGGTAATCTCTGGTCTTCTGTGCTTATCTCTCCCAGTGTGGAAATTCCACCCTAGCAAGTGAGCTTGGGCAAAAGCAATTAGGCCCCATTATTCTTGGTCTGCTGTGCCTCTGGGTAGGGGCTAGGATAGAGAGAGCCACCACAGATAGGGTGTAGCCTCTATACCTTACAAATAAATAGAGACTCAACTTTATCAATAGGAGCTGGATTGAGAAAGGCACTCCCTTAATGGTTGGCCATATTTAAGAAGAAATTAACCTCTTTAAATTATAGTAAGAAGGTCTGAGAAATGCTGGCAGCCTGACTTGCCCAGTGAGATGAGATAATTCTTATTTGAGAACTGAGGAAAGAGTCTGTCTTCTGGCCACACCTGCCCTAAAAATAGCTTGCATCAAATTGAGTTGGAGAAATGGGATTGTGAAGGAATTGTGCTTCGAATGCCACAAACTTATGATGTTCTTATGGGATTTTAGTAGATTGTTTTGAATAATTGGCTTTTAAAAAATTTAATGTATAACATTGTTACAATTTCCAGAAACTTTAGTTGTTCTTTTACAGTTTTAGTCAGTTTTGCTTTCTTCACTGGGGAGTGGGTTCATAGATATCCTTATGCTACCATTTTGGAAATAATCTTTTTCTTCAATTTGAAGACCCCAAAAATGTGTTCCTAAATGATTGAATGTGAAGCAGGAAAGGCCATGAAACAAACCTCTGGAATACTGAACTGGGAAGAAAGTGGTGATTTATTCAACTGGGAGCTGTGGCGGCACAGATGCCTAACAGCCGAGCTCCCCTAACAAAGAAAATCCTTGCCACTTTAAAGGCTTACAGCTCTAGAAATTACATGTGAAACGGTCTTGATCCATGAAGTAGGTGTGGGTTACGTGACTTAGGTGGGGTGTGATCATGTTCAAGTAAAAACAATGCCTTCCGGAAAGATTCCTCCATACCTTGCCTGCGATCTATAGGAGGGCCATTAAGGGTGGCGCCCCGGTCTGCCAGCCTTTACTTCTCCTATTGAAATGCAATGTAGAAGCCTAAGGGAAAGGCTCTTAGAAGCTTAAGAGGATTAAGGGTCTCCTTCCTCACTCCCCGCTTTGAGAATCTCACCTAGAACATTAGTGAGTGTTCTCACTCTCATTCTCATTTTCCTGATCCTCTATTTTATCTATTAACTTAGTTAGGCTGTTCCATTTACCTGTTATGAGTTTAATTTCAAAAGTTGTATGCATAGGGGGTTCTGATGGATCATAGCAGACATTGGGTTGCTCATCTACACAACTTTTACTAAGTACTGTTATATTAGCAGGTTCCCTTCTGTGTCCCTGCACATTCATAATAACTTTAGAACAAAAGATTGGCAGCAACTTTCCATCCTACCTCAGTAACCTGGTGCACACACTGAGGGCGTTCTCTGAAATCAGTTAATGTCCCTACTGTATAAGTCCAAATTTTAAGGGGAACGATTAGTCCATGATGAATTTCCTCATGCTTTGGCCATGTGTGGACCAGCCAGCTTCTGGGATGTGGCTGGAGCAAGTCTTGCTGTCCTTCTTAAGGTGATTCTGTAGGTGTCATCTGGGTCTGGTCTAGCTTCCCAAGTTACTGCAGGTTTTGCACGGCTCTGGTGGATCCAGGCTGGGATTCCCTCTACTTTTATGGCTGTGGGAGTGCTCAGGATCACAGTTTGGGGTCCTTTCCACTGTGGCCCCTGTATTCCAGTCCCTTAGCCACATGTGGTCACCTGGTGAGAAAGGGTGAACTGGGGAGAATAAGCTTATAGGGCCTCTTTCATTTACCCAGGTTGAAATGTCCTAAGTGATTTTTCCTAGAGCTTGTAGCTTTCATCCTAGCTTAATTTCTCCCAACTCCTGAGGAGTTCCTGGGAGTGCCTGCAGTATGGGAGGGGGCCCTATGATATAAAACTTCATAGGGAGAACATCCTGTCTTCTTAGAGGGAGTACATCTAATTTTGAGTAACACCAAGGGAAGTGCCTGCACTCACTTTAATCCTGTTTCCTGACACATTTTCCCTAAGGGATTCTTAATGGTCCAGTTCATCTGCTCCACCTTTTTGGAGCTCTGTGATTAGTAGGCAGCTTGTAGCTTTCAGGTAATACCCAATGCCATCACTGTTTCCCAGACCAAATTTGGCACAAATGTTGGCCTGTTGTCTGATCAGATGTGCAGTGGCAGTCCAAACCTAGGGATGCGATCTCAAGGAAGCACATGGGTTACTTCATGGGCCTTTTCAGTTCTAGTTGAGAAGGTCTCTACCCACCCAGAGTATGTGCACACCAGGACCAACAAATACTTATGCCCCCAACATTTGGGCATTTTAGTGAAATCTACCTGGAGATCTTCAAACAAAGCTACTCCATAAGCTTGAATGACAGGGGGAATACCTGGGCCTTGCCTCACATTGTGCTGCCAACATGTAATGCATTGCTGCACCACAGTTTTGGTCAGGGCTGGTAAGTTCGAGATGTAAAAATACTGGCCTAACAACTTCTCAACTGACTCTTGACCTAAATGAGTGGTTTCGTGTACGGCCTGTACGACCGCAGCCCCCAGTAGCTGTGGCACCACTACTCTTCCATCTGGCAGCTGGGTCCATCCCTCATTAATTAGTTGCCCCCCTTAGTGACTTCACAAAGGGGTTTGGCCAGTACTGCAAAGTTTGGAATCCACAGTTTACAGAAGCCCATGGCTCCCAGGAAGTATCTCACCTACCTTCTAGTCTCGGGTCCTGGCAAGTTGCAAATGACTGGTTTCCTCTCTGCTCCTAGGCTGTGCTCTCCCTGCTGAACAGTGAACCCCAGATATCACGCTTGGTGTCAGCAAATCTGGGCTTTCTTTTTAGACACTTTATACCCACAGTCCTCCAGGTGATAAAGTAAGGCATCTGTTCCTTTACTGCACCCAACTGCCATGGGACCATTAGCATATGGGAGCAGCACGCAGCCTAAGTCCTTAGCAGGAAACTTTTGGAGTTCATGAGCTAGTGCCTCCCCATAGATGGTGGGAGAGTTCTTGAACCCCTGGGGTAGCCAGGTCCAGGTGTACTGGGTGGTTTCTCCTGTTTCTGGATTATCCCATTGAAAAGCAAATAGTTTCTGACTCTCGCAGGCTAGTCCAATGCTAAAGAAAGCATCCTTAAAGTCCAAGCAGGTGAACCAACTATTCTCCACCAGCAATAATCCCAACAGCACGTACAGGTTGGGTGTAGTTGGGTGCAAAGTCGCTGTGGCCTGATTAACCGAACGCAAGTCCTGCACCGGCCTGTAGTCTTTGGTCCTTGGTTTAGGAAAGGGCAAGTGGGGGGTGTTCCATTTAGACTGGCAAGGAACTATAATTCCATAGTCCTTTAAGTGTTCTAGGTGGACCTGAGTGCCTTCTAGGGCCTCCCAGAGAATTGGATATTGCTTTTGCCTAAGCGATTGAACTTAAGGCTTGATTCAAGGAGCATAGGGGCCTGGTTGATTGCCAGCCCTGGCGGATTGTCCTCTGCACAGACCTTAGGCCACTGTTTTGCTAATCCAGGTTCTATCTCCCGGTCTGGTTCGGTTAAGAAGAGCCTCCACTCTTCTTCATGAGGCACCCTGAGGGCCATTATGACTCCAGTTTCAGGTAATGCCAGCCATAAAGAGCCACTGTCAGTGAAAGTGATGGTCGCCCATAGCTTACTGAGCAGATCCCCTCCTAGCAGGGGCAAAGGGCAATCGAGCATGTATAAGAACTGGTGAATCACCTCATGCCCCTCCACCTCACAAGTCCAAGGCAAACAGAAAGACTGTTTCTCTGACACCTCAGTAGCTCCAACAATATCAGTTGTTTCCTTTGATAGGGGGTTATAGGACTGTCACCTTGTCCATGGGCTCTTTGGGGGCAAAGGAGCCCGGCCCCCTTCAGTCCAGTGGCCCTTCCATTAGATTAAACAGAACATTTTCACTTTCATCTGAAGCCTCGTGCTCAAGATCTCCCTGTTTTCCTGTCAACTAGGGGCACTTGTCCTTCTAGTGTCCCATTTCCCTACTGTAAGCACACTGGTTACGCTGCAGGCGTGGGCAATTAGCCTAGGCAGCCTTCCAGGAACCCCCGCTTTCCCCACCCTTCTGGGGGCGCTCCTCTCGTAGCAGCAGCTGTCAAGTTGGTGCTTCGTCAGGCTTGATGCTCATTTTCTCTACGACTTTCTCTATGGCTTACTGCGTCTCTGTTCACAAACACCTGGTTAGCTATTTCCAATAACTGTGAAGTATTGATGCCCACAAATCCTGCCTGCTTCTGTGGCTTTCTCCTAATGTCTTCTGCACACTGACTGAGTAATGCCATATTGACCTTGCATTGGTTTTCGGGGCTCTCAGGATCTAAAGGAGTATACATGCGATAGGCTTCACATAGCCTTTCATAGAACTGTGTCAGGCTTTCCTCTTTCCCTTGAATAACCTCAGAGACTTTATTGATGTTTGTAGCTTTCTGGAATCCCTTTTTCAATTCTTCCAGTAAGGCATCTCTGTACCAGATTAGCTTTTGCATGCCCTCTGGGGTGTTTAGATCCGACTGGGAGTCAGTCCTTGGTAACTGGACCCTGACATACTCTTGGGGGTTCTGGTAATTTGCAGGAACATGCTCCTCTAACCATTTGGAGGTAGCTTGGAGTCCTCTCCACCTTTCATCAGTGTTAAAAAGATACATAAGCAGCTGGTGGCAGTCAACCCAAGTGGGGTTATGAGTTTGGACAGCAGTTTGCAATAGGTCAATGAGAGCTTGTGGCTTCTTAGTATTAGATGGGGTGTTATTTTTCTGGTTGATAAGATCAGCTGAGGTGAACAGCAGGTATGTAAAAACATGCCTTTCCACCATGTGGCCATCCTCATCCACTCCTGTATACCTCTGCTCTCTTAAAGACATTGCACCCCTGCCTTGGGTCGCAGGTGGGCTGCTATAGAAGCAGTTCCTCCCGGGAAGTGGGCAGCTATGGGAGGAGTCCCTCTGCATTCTCTCTTGTCTACTCTGGGTGATTTAGGGGTGTGCAATTCTGGTGGGGGTTCTGAGGTTTCAGGCCCAGGGGTGAGGAATCCTTCCTCCAGACCAGGGGGAGGGGGTATCATTGGCAAACCCTCCTATGCAGCTGGATCAGCCAGGACCTTAGGAGTCTGTGTCCCTTGGTGGGTGGAGCAGGGTCTTTCCCTAGCTACCTGTCCCTTTGACATCAGTATGGTTGCTGCCTTTCCTCTCAGCCACTGTGAGGGCTTTAGAATGAGCTGCAGCCATGAGTCTATGGACAGAAATTGATCAGGGTGTCCTGGCTCGCTGCATGTAACCTCATGCCATACTTTGGAGACAGGAGACCTGTCTAGGCTTCCCTCTGAGGGCCAATCCACCCAAATTCTGGCCAGTCTACCTCACATAATGTCCTCAGCTTCCCTCGTGTCATAGTTACACCATAATCCCCACTAAATCCCTTCTTGAAATGTTTCAGCATAGTCCCTAGATGAGGAGGCTTGCTATGAGTGTGACCCATGTTTTCACACAGAAAAACAGTCCTCACAGACAGTTAAGAGAGTTTTACTCCACCCTCCGTTTCTCCCACCCAGCACGGTGTGACACACTCTCTTTTTCACTTTCACTTCAGGCTGGTAAGATCATCTCCCTCTCGGGAGTGTTTCAGAGGCCACTTGGCATCAGAGAATTGTTACTCCCCTCAAAATACCTAGATTGTGAGGGCACTTCCATCTAGCTGTACGCAGATCGCCCCTAATCCCAACCGGTCCCACAAGTCGCTCGGAACTTAAGCACCTCTCTAAGGACCTGCTGCTCCCACATTTCATGGCTGGTGAGTCCAGTTGGACCCCTCTAATCACTCACACAATCACACTCTTCCCTTTACCCAAATTTATACCAAAAGCAAAACTTCAGATAGTTAGAGAGAGAGAGAGAAAGGAGAGAGCTGAGTTCAAGAGTGCCAAATCTGGCACATGTGGGTAATCAGGCCACACGTCCATCTAAAGAAGCTGGGCAAGTTTCTCAGGATTGATCCTACCGTGTTTCTGTCATCTGGACACTCCAGGCACCTGTTCCTTCTTGGTTTTCAGCCACTGGGTGGATCCACACTGCTGGGGCTTTCCTGCTCTGCTCTGATGAGGCTTTCCACTGGAGCCAATTCCTGCCTGGGAGCACTCTCAGGAATTGCGCCACCCAAACAAGCCAAAGTCTCCTTCAGGGATGCTCCACAGGGCAAGGCAAAATCGCCTGATAGGCCGTGCCAGCTGGCCACCAACCGAAACTCGCCTCCCAGTCAGGGAACCAAATAATGAAGCAAGAAAGGCCGTGAAGCAAACCTCTCAAACACTGAACTGGGTAGGAAGTGGTTCGGCCAGGAGCCGTGGCAGCATAGATGTCTAACCGCCGAGTTCCTCCAACAAAGAAAATCCTTCCCCTTTTAAAGGCTTACAACTCTAGAAATTACATGTGAAACGGTCTTGATCCATGAAGTAGGCGTGGTGTATGTGACTTCGGTGGGGCTGTGATCGTGTTTAAGTAAAACTAATGCCTTCCAGAAAGATTCCTGCATACCATGCCTGCGATCATAGGAGTGCGATTAAGAGTGTTGCTCGGGTCTGCCAGCCTTTACTTCTCCTATAGAAATGCAATGTAGAAGTCTAGGGGGAAGGGATCTTAGAAGCTTAAGAGGATTAAGGGTCTCCTTCCTCAAATGAACTCCCCTCTTGACCAAGGGTATCCCAAAGACACATTTTATAAAGGGGACATTGAACAAGCCTCTTTATGCCCTCTTCCCTTTAGTGTTTAGGTGCAACTGACCAGCATTAACATTAAAATATACATCATAAGACTCACAAAACAGGCTCTTTGTAGCAATGAAATACCAAATTCCAATCTTACTCTGGTATAGCATCATATGAGACACAGCAGGCTTTGAAGAAATTAAAGTATTTTACCCCAAAATATATTTATTTCACATATTTTTACATGGCAATGCAAAGCTGTTTCTTGTGAGGAAAATTTTATTCTGTAGAGAATCCCTTTCCTTTCTAAGTCTTTTCCAGAGTTTGACATCTTTTAAGGTTAGATAAGCAACATTTACCATGATTCACTATGAAGCCTGCTACCTGGAGACTTCATCTGCATGATAAGAACCTTGGCTTCCACAACCCCCATTATCTTAACTCAAGCATTTTTTTAGGGTAATTTCAGACTCTTTAGGAAAAGCTTAACTCTTTCAACCAATTGCCAATCAGGAAACCCTTGACTACACCAGTGACTTGGAAGCCCTTGCTTTGAGATGTCTTATCATTTGGAGCCACACCAATGTATACCTTCCATGTATTGATTTATAATTTTACCTGTAACACTATCTCCCTAAAATGTATAAAACCAAGCTATAACTCAACCACCTTAGGCACATATTCTCAGGATCTTCTGAGGTTGAGTCATGGGCCATGGTCCTTAACCTTGGTAAAATAAGCCTCTAACTTGTTTGAGAGCAGACGCAGGCACTTTTGGTTTATAATACATATGTACAACCCAATATTGTGATCATTTCTCAAGAATTACGCAACCATACAAAGAAAAATGGCCCATCTTGCTGGAAGTGCAATATGTAGAAATAGTCTCCAGAGAAGTTATGAGAGAGAGAGAGAGAGAGAGTTTTATTTAATTGAGAATATTCAGGAAGACTCAGGAGTGTTCCATATGACTTGAATTATTGTTTCACTCATAAGCATATAACATTTTGTGGCCAGGTATGCATAGGGATAAATTACCTGTGAGACTTTCAGAGATTTCTAAATCTTTAAATGAGACACAAAGGAAAAACACACTTCTATCTTTAGATGTTACATGAAGCATATGATGCTCTGAGCTACTATATCCATGATTAAATCTTAACAGATTGAAACCACCTTTGTAGAGTTATAAGTAATAAGAGGAATCTAACATGACTGACCCTGTCTTGCTTCTAACCTCAGAGATAAATTTTATTTATTTATTATTTTTGCTTATCTAGCATGAAGGCCAAGATAATTATGAGAGAAGTTTAGTTTGGACTTAAATTTTGAAGTAAGGAAAACTGACTCTCCTCCTTGTTCAGAGATTGAAGTTGCATTCATAAGGCAAGGTTAAAGGTGTAGAAGGGACTTCAACTGTGCTAAAGAATAGAAATAGTTAAACAATGGCCTACCATTGCTTAGCTTGTTTACTGTAAGTTTCCTACTGTCCCAGGGAATGTAATCTGGGGTTACAAGATTTATAACTCCCCCAACTACTCTTATAGATAACATCACTATTGTGAAACCTAAAGCACTATGTCTTTAAGATATTTTTCAGATTTAGGATTTTGGCAGACCAAAAGACACCATCTGGTTCTGAGACTTCCTTCCAGGAATTAACTCAGGTGTGCAAAGATAGTGTTAGATATCTATCTAAAATCACCTCCATGATTCTATCTCCAGACAATCAATTGTTTCAGTTCTCCAGCCCTCTGCCTGATAAAGTACCCTTAAAAAACACTAGCTTCTGAATTCTTGGGAAGATGAGTTTGAGAAACTTCTCTCTGTTCTTGCTTGGCTGACCCCGTGATTATTAAACATTTCCTTTCCTGCAACACCTGCTGTTCCCATTGGTTTGGGGAAGATGGTGGGCAAGTCTCCTTGCCTGTTGTCATGTGACAAGATGATAACCCAAGAGGAGGCATTCTAGGTGAGAATGATAGAAGTGAGAGACAACAAAGCCTAGAGCTTTGATGACATTACCCTTTCTAAATGTCCCTTGACTTTTTATAGGATATAATAAATCGCTACTGAATGTGCCAGTAGAGCTCGAGTTATCCATTAATTGCAGCCAAAGCAGTGTGATAAAGAAGACAAAACCTTTTCAGTATATCTATGTTGAATGAAAACATCATGGCCATGAAGACTAAAATAGGGTATGAAAAGTGAAGAGAATCAAAAGAGGAAATAAGTAGAGGAGAGGTTAAAAAAGTAGGTAGAAAACAGAGCAGATAGGGTCAATTAGGATATGTCAAGGAATCTGGTCCTTATCAGAAGAACAGAAATAACTGATTGGAGAGTTTTACACAAAGGGGATCATCAGATTTACATTTTGAAAGTATTGTTCTGGCAGAAATGCAGATAATGTATTTGCAATGTAGAAAGTGTGTGTGAGTCGATCAATCCAGGGTAAAAGAATGCAAGAAATACATGACTGTAACGGAGACTGAAATATGCAGTAGAAATAGAGGAAAAATATCTAAGTGGACATTAGGACTCTTGATGTATTGAATTAGAGAAGTGCATCTTGAAACGTATCAAGAATAATATTTATTCATTGTTTTTGCGGTGGATTAAATAATGATAAACATTGGAAGAAAACTGGGTAAGAGAATGGGACACCAATTGTGAGTTTACTGAAGAATTCAGTAAGAGGCCTGTGGGAAGGTATAAATAGATATAGATTATCTGTCTCCAGGTGGCAGTTAAAGCCTTGAGTAAGAATGAGATTGCTAAGGGCCCAGAGTTGAGCTTTGAAGAATGTCAATATATGGCTTTATAGAAGAAAAAAAAAAAAAAAAAGGGCAAGAAAAGAAGCAGTAAGGTAATAGGAAACCTGAAAGATTGCTGTATTAGCTAATCCAAGAAACAAAATGATTTAAGAGGAGTTTAGAGGAGGATTGTGATCACCCTATTTTATGTTACTTAAAGGTTAAATTATTTTTAAAAAATTAAATAGCCGTATTGTATCTATTTCTGTAGAGTTCATTGATTACATCAATAGATGGAGTTTCAGTGAGATAATGAGAGAAAATTAAAATACTTTACAGTGTGGGTGAAGATTTGGGAATAAAAATATAAATTACTTGGTTTGGCTAAATTTACAATTTCCAAATTCAAAATTCTTCCTTAGAACAATAGATGCTTTTAAATTATAGTGTGAAACATAAAAGGTAATTATGAGACACAACTAGCTATATATTATCAAAAATGTATACAACATCTCAAGTTTATTCTAAATATTTTAACAAGAAACATGCACAAAAACATATATCCATTCTTTAAAAATGATCAAAACACACCCTTCTTCAAGTTAAGAGTACTCAGAGGATTATGTAACTCTCATTTTGGCCATTGTATGGGATTTTATGTTATTATTTACTACACAATCAAATGAAAATGTGAATGTGTCTTAGAAACCCATGTCTGGAACTGAGCATACACCACTTCTTAAGAGTTATAGCACCTCTTTAAATAGCTCTGTATAATAGTGCTGTGTGCAGTCAGAACCCTTGCAAGAACTTAATCGGAAAATATGGTTTTAATAAGCAACACACATTTTCTAGTTTTAGACTACAACTAAAACCCACTTTAAAACCAGTGGACTATCGTGATTTTGTTTTTACTGCTTTTGAATGTTCTATCAAATAAAAATGATCATTTTTGTAGACTAAAAATTAAGATTGAGGTTTTCCAATAAATAGAGGAGTCATGGACTACAGGGAGAGTTTAGAGGCAGTTGTTAAATTGATCAAACTTCTGGGTGGTCAGTTGTGACCCTTCTGGTCCTGCAGTTCAGAGAAAAATAATGGCTATGCTGGCTCACCAAAACGTATGCATAAACCAGTTATTCTCTAATCAATTATTGCGGAGTTTTCAGGTGTCTTTCCCATGATGTCATTTCACTTGTTGAATAGCTATCCAAAATTTGCGGTATAAAAACCTTGTATTGCTAAGTTTTTTGAGCAAACATAATCTCTACTGAATTAATGTATTACACACTGCTTCAAAAGTGTCTCAGAATCGCAATATCTCATTTCAACATCATTAACAACAAAATTTTCCTGTGAAACATTTTGTTTTAAAGAATGTATTCTTTAAAAATTCATTTCAAGACAAACTACATGAATGGAAAATCAAGAAAGAGAGAAAATAAATCAGTCATATGAGAGGTAGTAAAAAAAGGGCTTGAGAACTTGCCTTTCTGAGTTAAAACTCCATCTTGCATTTATAAGCTTTGTGATTATGAGCAGTTATTTAACCTCCTTTTTCCTCAAATTTTTTTATTTTCAAAGTCAATAAAAATTATAACTATATCACATGAAGGTTGTAGGGAATTAATGTATTAATATTTATAAGAGGATAAGATAATTTATTATGTAGTAAATACATATTAGATATCAATATGTAATATTTAAGTTATGTGTTAGGCCATTTTTTGCATTGGTAAAAAGAAATGTCTGAAACTGGGTAATTTATTAAGAAAATAAATTTCACTGGCTCACACTTTGGAAGGCTGTACAGGGAGTGTGATGACAGCATCTGCTTAGCTTCTGGTGATGGCCTCGGGAAGCTTACAATTATGACAGAAGGTGAAGGGGTAGCGGGCAAGTCACATGGCAAGAAAGAGAGCAAGAGAGAAGGTGGAGATGCCATGTTCTTTTAAACAACCAGATCGCACATGAATGCAGAGTGAGCACTCTCATCATTACAAGGATGGCACTAAGACATTCATGAGGAATCTGTCGCCATAATATAAACACTTGCTACTATGCCTTACCTCCAAAACTAGGGCTTATATTTCAGTATGAGATTTCGAAGGGACACACATTCAAACCATATCAAGTTATAAATGGTATATACTTGTTTTTCTTAGATTTTATTCTTTAATTTGAATTGCAAGATTTACGGTAATCAATGCTGAGATAATGTATATATCTGAGTGTGTGTGTGTGTGTGTGGTGTGTGTGTGTGTTTATTAATGTATCCATAGATAAGTGTGGAATACAATTAAATAGAATTTTTTTCTATTGTTTCTAAGTTGGCTAAGGACTCAAATTTGAATATCATGTATGATAAAATGAGGAGATTCCAAATGAGCAGTTTTCAAAGGTGTCCAGCATATTTACCTTCTGGGTTTTCAAGGCATTCTGCAAATAATATTTCATAAGATCCTTCTTTATAGAAAATTTTAAATTTAAAATACATTATAAAATACAGGCCCCATGTGAAATACATTGACTTATCGATGACAATTTAGAGTGAAGAAAAGGTGATATTTTATGTTCAGCAAATGCATGCAAAGGATCTTCTAGTGCAACACACTGTCTTTTCCATTTCAGTCCAAGAGCCAACTCTCTGTGATCTATATTCTCAAATTATTGTTAATGGATAATTTCGTATCTCCTACTATGAGGAACAAGGTTATTACTCTTAATGCCATGGTTCTTTAAAACCCAACTGCATAAAAA
This sequence comes from Cacajao melanocephalus, assembly GCA_963573385.1. NCBI lineage: Eukaryota > Metazoa > Chordata > Mammalia > Primates > Pitheciidae > Cacajao > Cacajao melanocephalus. The sequence goes on along the minus strand of CAUYLG010005890.1, from coordinate 65,865 downwards.
CACTTACGATCTTTTTGTTTTTGCAGTTTTCCAGTAACTTTTACTTAAATTTGTTCACATCTTTACTCATGATATTGCATCATCAAATAGCCAGTGAATATGAGCTTCCAAAGACTCTCTCAGTGGCTGTTGTAGTCTACTGATGTTTCCCACAAATGCAAGTATTAACCAGGGTATGCAGGAAAATGTGAATAATAATGTGTTTTTTCTTTTTAAATTTACTGTTTGGCATATAATAGCATAGACACAGAATGACATATCTTCCAATTATGACCTCTCTTGAACTCTTTAGGTTGTAAGCACTACATTACTAAAATGGGAGCCGTTTCAATGTTAACCAGAAATGTCTCTTCTGGCCGCCAATAGAGTGGATAGACAAGAGTGCTGTGTGCAGAAGTCCCATTTATTGAAGAAATGTCCATATCTAGATTACACAGCTTAAGATTTAGCAACTGAAGCATGAGTGATGTAATTTAGAAGTGGTTGTTGATGCTGCAGAGTCATAGCCTTGAAACAATTCAGTCTGGATTGGCAAGGTCAACCCTGGAGGACTGTCTGACACATAGAACTGTGAGTGGGTGGAGTGTCATCGTCAGAATGTAGGGGTGAGGGAGTTAACACCCAGCCTCACATGGTTCAAGCTCAAAACTCATCAGTAGACCACTGGTAGCCAGGAGTCCTGAACCTATTCTGTGTTTGATGTGACTGAGTGACCTAAAATCAGCATATCAGTGTGATGAGGAAAATAGGCTATCTTGAGGTAGTCTTCCTAAAACTGGAATTTATGAGACCAGTTCTGGGTTTGGAGGGTCCTACCTAGATGGCACTGCTGGCTCCAGTCAGAGTCCCAGGCAATAGAGAGGGACAATATTGTAAGGCAGGCACCGCAAAGTACGGTCCTCCTCCTCTCTGCCTGCCACACCTAGACTTAGGCAGAGACCCCTCCTACCTCTTATCAATAAGACTACAGATTTATTGAGAGAGGATTCACTGAGAAAATTCAAGATGAAAAGGCTTGAGGGATAAAGCTTGTTTTTTCTCTACCTCAAGCCAAATGAGAGTAGTTATAAGAGAATCATTCAGAGAAAATTAGGAGGTCCATGTCAGAAGAAAAGCCTGAAATCTCACAATTCAACTTCAGGTGATTCTGACACATGCTAAAGCCTGAGAACCGCTGTGGGAAGAATTGCTGTGACCCCCAGCTTCAAATACTGTGATTTCACAATTCACATGCAAAGGATGAGATGTTGCTGCTGACCACCTTTTTCTAACACCGCTAAGCATCTGAATCATTTATTCCCTTTCTCTGATTTCACAATTTACCAAGCTACTTCTGATTCCATTTGGCTTCTGTAATAGTTAAGAGGCTACTAACTGATTTAACAAAAATTTCTTATCCAAACAAAATAAACAGGAAAAACATGTTATCAAAAATAAGTGTGTGTGTGTGTGTGTGTGTGTGTGTGTGTGTGTGTGTAAAGGATAAATATGGCAGAGCTTACAAAGGTGGTTAATTCAGGGGTTGGATAATACTATAGAGGGCCAAGTTCTTCCTATACTTCCTGTTTTGTTTTTATCTGTTTTCATGTTTGCAAAATAATTGTGGCATCCCTTACAACTACATTGTAAGCATCACTTAGGACTAAAAAAGCAGTTTTGTATATATTTTCCAAGAACTTTCATAGCTGATCTCTCAGCTTTCATTGGTCAGAATTGTGTTAGAGACCTAAGCGTAACAGAATTACTGGCGAGTACAATTGAACCAACACAGCTGGCTTAAAACAATTAGGAATCCTGTGAGCTGTGTTGGAAATGGGTTCACAGGTGTGAAGCAATTTTGTTGAGGGGCAATTTCTTGCAATTAATCTGTTCATATATATGTCTTACTGGTTTTGCTTTTCTAGCTGAAACCTGACTGACACACTTTTTGTCATAAATATTCACTAAAATAAGTGTTATTATTATAAACTATACACAATCTTCCCTGGCAACCCTTGCCTCAATACATGATCCCATCCAAATTATGCACAGAAAACTCCTTTCACATCAGGGTCTATCATGCTGTTGCATGAATTTGTATATATTTTGAATTGAAATGTAATTGCACTAGCTAATCTATGAAATGGCTTTTCATTCAAAACAAATATTATAGGCATGTTTCTTTCCAGCTGCATATTCATTCATACATAAATGATCATCACAGGATGCTTGTAGACACCACAACATACAAGACAGTTAAAGATGAATTTCACATGGTTTCAGTTAGAAAAGGCAAATTGTTTCACTGATATTTAATTAAAATGATTTTATTTTTCTTTTGCTTACTTGAGATACTTTATGCATAGTTGGTAATAAACATCTGCTTATTACTGGATAATTATATATTTACTTGGCAGTCTCAGAAATTCACCAATGGCAGTCAAGAAGCTATGCTTTTGAGGAGTTTACATTAAGTAATTTTTATTACATTAAATATTAGTAAAGAATAAACTATTTAGATGCACCACTTAATGTTTAGAATTACATCTATAAAAAAATGTCACTTTAAGAATTTTAGTAAATTTTTTTATGAAGATTGACTTGCTAGCACACTGCAAGATTTATGGAATTCCCGTATGATATTATAACAGATAGGTTTGGAATAGTAAACACACACTGAATAAAAAGAACTGCTACTACTAATGTGTTGCAAGTTATAAATCATAGTAAAATTGCCTGATTTTTGTTCTTATTTTTTTTAATTTGTACATGAAAGTTTTAAAAACATATTATTTAAAATCACCTTACTAATAAAATGTCAGAATTTGCTCATAAGACCACCATGGAGCTATGTGAATAAAGGTATGTGGTTTTATTTAAATTTTCACTCTATAAAACAATTGCTGATCATGTATAAAATTACATTAGGAAAGGATATGTAATAGCCTCCAATAGATATAGCTTAAAATATTTTGTTAAAGATATCAAATAAATTGTAATTACATGAGGTAATGTATTTTGCCAAATAAGCAGAGAATAAGCCACACCCCTATTGCAGACAGTAAGATAAAATTGTCAGCATAAAATGTTTTATATTACTGTATGTGTAACACAATCCAAAAAAAAATTTCAAGTACTACAACATTTGGAAAAATCTATCCTTCCCACCATATAATCAGGCACTAACCTCATATAGAGATTCTTATAGCATAATTAACCACAAAATGAAGATTTGAAAAGTACTTAGCTCAGATCAATAAAACATCATAAAGAAACTTTGTACATGATATCCTATATTTTGTGATTACACTTAAATTTAATCTTTTAAATTAAGTTCTCTTTCTATTTCCTTAATGTCTTTGACTCTGTTACCTTTTGTTTCTTTTGAATGTTTTCTTGCCATCCATTACTTAGTTAAATCCTTATATTTCATTATTCTTTCAGGATATCTTCCATCAATGCTTTTCTGTAAGGAAATAGAATCTCATAGTATCCAATGACAAGAAAAAAATAGTTGATGAATCCAAAGATGCTTGTATAAATAAATGAGTAAATGAAAAGTGAATAAATGCATGACATTGAAAATTTTCAAAAGCACATTAACTTTCAATGATTTAATCTATAAGCATGGAAATATGATGATCTGGAAGGACTACGTTTGGGGATTACCCACCATAAAAATAAGCAGTAATAAAAATTAATCAGGTGGTTAATTTTATTAACCAGCTTTTGTAAATCATTTGATGTCATTATCTGTTTCTTGTTATATATATCCAGGAGGTATGCATGGGAGGGCCAAACAAGGTCATGGCTGATGCTGAAATCAACATTAACAGTCCTGAAAGAGCTCTTCATCTCTATACTATACAGGCATTATTAAACTACTGATGATGACTATGATGATGATGATGATGACAATTAAATACAAAGTAGGTGACTTCATTTTGGAATTCGAAACCATCCTAGAATTGATGTTTTTGTAAGCTGTCAAGAGAAAGTAAGAACTTTAAATTGCCCCATATGATCAAGTTTAAATGAATGATTTAAACTAGTACTTCAGGTTGTCATGGAGTATTAAATGGTGAGGGGAAATACCCCAGTAATGAAGAAACATTCAAGGTTTACGGAAATTGATCCAGGGTGGTTTCATTCATATCATTTGCCTATTAGTAATTAGAAGGTAACATTGATGCTCTTTCCTATAGATCTGTCCATATTTGAACTACTTTCCAAGTGTTTCAATGGTGACTTTTGTGATTTAATGGTTTGCTTTTCCCTCCATTGCACAGGATGAAAGAAGGCAGAATCACTGGCTAATGGAGTCTAACAGCCGTTTATCTAAGGCTGACTTGGAGGAGATTTAACTGTTCCTACTCTGCTTAACAACATGTAAAAAGTTTTGGGACTTTTGGCCAAAGAACACCTTTTTTTTCTTTAGTAAATGGTTATAATCATATTTCAATGACCTTTTAAAAATCTACATATCTACATACATAAGAAATCACAAAACTGAAGCATGATATTTTTTCAATCCATTTCTTGAGAATTATTCCCACTGTGGCATAAATCAGAGCATGGTTATTTATAATCGTTTAAACATACAAATTGCACAATTATTTTTACAATCCTACAGTGCTGATCTTTTTCTACTCTTGTCTTCTCAATGTAATTTCTTCTCTTTTCCATTTAAGAAGTGGAAGAGAAGTGTAAAGAAATATAAATGAATAAACACAATACATATCTACTATTTTAGATACCTTTACAAAGTGTATTCATTCTTTGTTTCATCCTCTCATTTAAACACATCTGCATCTAGCAATCTCATAGGCACTGAGGATACTGCATAATCAAGATAAATCATTGCCATTGTAAAATAGATGATAATCAGCAGAGAATAAATAAACTTGTAAGCAAAAATTATTTCAGATAAGGATAATCACGAGAGAGAAAATAAAACACAAAAATGCAGAAAAGTACGTGTTTGCTTGGCAAGGAGGAAGAGAACATGAAAAGCATCTCTAATTAGAGCACACAGCAGAGGCTACGCCAAGGAAATAATGTTTGAACTAGTACAGATGCAATCTCAAAATAATTAATAATATAATAATGTGATGTTGAAAACATTTGTTTAAATAAAATGTTTCAATGAATACTTTTAATACTTAAGTACATTAAAAAGATGTATCACTTCAAAAAGAGGAAAAATCTTTAAATTTATTTTTATGTTTGGAAAGTAGTATCAAGACTGCTACATACACAAAGTGAAAAATTAATATAATTTGATAGTATAATGATACAAAATATTATATTTTTGTTTGTCTCTTTGAACCTTATCACAAATAATGCCAAAATGATGACAAAATCCCAAGGGAAGGGGTAGGCTCCTATTCTAAAGATGGTTCATCTATCAACAATATTTGGAAAATATCAAATTAGAGTGAGATCCAAAATATGTAGAAATATGAATCTTTTGATTACATGAGAATGCTAAATACTCTCTTAGGTCACATGTATTAGACTTTTTAAAAAAATACACTAAAGACTGTTACTAAATTCTGATCACTTTTGTGAAGCCAGCTCTCAACTTGAGATCTGGTAACAGAAATCTATAGGTTTTTAATTATTGCCAGCAAAATCACCCTGTTATGTTCGGATATGTGTGCCCTCCAAATCTCATGTTTTCCCCATTGCTGGAGGAGGGGTCTAGTGGGAGGTGTTAGATCATGGGGAAGGATTGCTCATGAATGTCTTAGCTCTATACTTTTGAGGATGAGTGAGTTCTTGCTCAATTAGTTCTTGCTCTGGCACTTCCTTCTCTTTCTCTTGTTCCTTCTCTCACCATGTGAGATGGTGACTCCCCTTCACCTTCCACCATGATTGGAAGCTTTCTAAGGCCCTCATCAGAAGCTGATATTAGTACTCTGCTTTTTGAATAGCCTGCAGAACCATGAGCTAAACAAATCTCTCTTCTTTATACCTTACTCAGTCTCAGGTATTTCTTTATAGCAATGCAAATGGACTAATACACACTCATTTTGCTTTTGAAAATGCAAGGCCATGTTAAAATTTTTTAATTGGTCTTTCTATCTCAAATATTGCTCCTTCCTAATTCACCCTCTATACAGTCCATTTATTGAGCTACCAAAAATGCAAATATATTCTTAAAAAGTTGTGAGCATATAAATTCTATGCTTAAAAGACTTTAAACACTCCTATTAACTGGTAAGTGCTTTTCAAAGTGTTTCTCTGAAGTGTCTGAAATTGCACTGAAGATTTAACATATATGTCTGGGGGTGGTCTTTTCATTGAGGTATATTTTATCTCCAGTGGAATGCACAAAATTACATGTACAATTCAAAAGATTTTGAAAATATCTTCACCTGAATAACTCAGATTTCTACCAAAATATATTTTCATCATTTAAGAAATATTACTTATACTTCTACCTAAACTGCACACTTATCCCTATTCTACTTATCAAGAAAGCACAGCTGTTCTTAAAATAATGTGTTTCATTATTACTTGACTGTAAGATAAATTCATATTTAGCTACAGAGTGTTTGGCATCACTTTTCAACAGCTGAACAGCTTAATATTTGTGAGATTTATCATTTTTGTGTGTATTAGTACCTTATTACATTTTTGTTTTAATTTCCTGAGACTTATTCAACCATATGGATATACAACCATTTTTCTAGCCATCCTTAGTTAATAGATGTTTAATACTTGTTCTCTTAAACAATTATGAATAAAGTTCTTATGGACATCTATGTTAGTCTATTCTCATACTGCTATAAAGAAATACCCAAGATTGGGTAATTTATAAAGAAAAGAGGTTTAATTGACCCACAGTTGCACATGGTTGCGGGAGCCTCAGAAAACTTACAATCATGGCAGAAGACACCTGTTCACAGGGTGGCAGGAGAGAGAATGAGTGTCATCGGGGAAATTCCAGACACTTACAAAACCATTATATCTCATGAGAACTCACTGACTATCATGAGAACAGCATGGGGGAACCAACCCCATGAATAGATTACTTCCAACCAGGTCCCTCTCATGACACATAGGGATTATGCAAACTATAATTCAATATGAGATTTGGGAGGGGACACTGCCAAATCATATAAACATTCTTGTGCAATTTTTTGTGTATACATGTTTTCATGTCTCCTATTTAAATATCTAGGTATGAAATAACTTGATCATATTTCAAAATAAATTTGTCTACTTTTAAGAACATCCAAGTGGCTAATTTCCAAAATGATTCTAAAGGAAGGAAGGAGGGAAGGAATAAAGCAAGGGAAGGGAAGGGGAGGAGGGGGGAGAGAATAAAGGAGAACAGGATAAAGGAAGGAAGAAGGTTTGATTACCATGAGATCAGGAAGATACTTATGTTTTCTTGTATAAGTTCATATTTTTAGCCTATATTCTACCTCAAAGTAATCTTTACATATTGTGTGAGGTATAAGTTGGAGTTCATTTCTTTTTCTTATACTTTAAGTTCTGGGATACATGTGCAGAATGTTCAGGTTTGTTACATAGGCATACATGTGCCATGTTGCTTTGCTGCAACCATTAACCTGTCATCTACATGAGATATTTCTCCTAATGCTCTCCCTCCCCTTGTTCCCTACCCCTGGCAGGCCTCAGTGTGTGATGTTCCCCTCCATGTGTCCATGTGTTATTGTTCAAATCCCACTTATGAGTGAGAACATGTGGTGTTTGATTTTCTGGTTCTTTTGTTAGTTTGCTGAGAATGATGGTTTCCAGCTTCATCCATATCCCTGCAAAGGACATGAACTCATCTTTTTTATGGCTGCGAAGTATTCCATGGTGTATATGTGCCACATTTTCTTTATCCAGCCTATCACTGATGGGCATTTGGGTTGGGTCCAAGTCTTTGCTATTGTGAAGAGTGCTGCAATAAACATACATGTGCATGTGTCTTTATAGTAGAATGATTTATAATCCTTTGGGTATATATCCAGTAATGGGATTGCTGGGTCTAATGGTATTTCTGGTTCTAGATCCTTGAGGAATCCCCACACTGTCTTCCATAGTAACTGAACTAATTTACACTCCCATCAACAGTGTAAAAGAGTTCCTATTTCTCCACATCCTCTTCAGCATCTGTTGTTTGCTGACCTTTTAATGATTGCCATTCAAACTGGCATGAGATGGTATCTTATTGTGGTTTTGATTTGCATTTTTCTAATGACCAGTGATGATGAGTTTTTTTTTCATATGTTTTTTGGCCACATAAATGTCTTCTTTTGAGAAGTGTCTATTCATATCCTTTACCCACTTTTTGATGGGGTGGTTTGTTCTGTTTTTTGTAAATTTGTTTAAGTTCTTTGGAGACTTTGGATATTAGACCTTTGTCGGATAGATAGATTGCAAAAATTATCTGCCATTCTGTAGGTTGTTCAGTCTGATGATAGTTTCTTTTGAATTGCAGAAGCTCTTTAGTTTAAGTAGATGCCATTTGCCAATTTTGGCTTTTGTTGTCATTGGTTTTGGTGTTTTAGTCATGAAGTCTTTGCCCATTCCTATGTCCTGAGTGATATTTTCTAGATTTTCTTCTAGGGTTTTTATGGCTTTAGGTGTTATTCTTAAGTCATTAATCCATCTTAATTTTTGTATAAAGTGTATGGAAGGGGTCCAGTTTCAGTTTTTGGCATATGGTTAGCCAGTTTTCCCAACACTATTTATTACATAGGGAATCCTTTCCCCATTGCTTGTTTTTGTCATGTTGTCAAAGATCAGATGGTTGTAGATGTGTGATGTTATTTCTGAGGCCTCTGTTCTGTTCCATTGGTCTATATATCTGTTTTGGTACCAGTATCATGCTGTTTTAGTTACTGTAGCCTTGTAGTATAATTTGAAGTTGGGTAGTGTGATGCCTGCAACTTTGTTCTTTTTGCTTAGGAGTGTCTTGGCTACATGGGCTCTTTTTTGGTTCCATATGAAATTTAAAGTAGTTTTTTTTTTACTTCTGTGAAGAAAGTCAATGGTAGCTTGAGGGGGATAGCATTGAATCTGCAAATTACTTTGGGTAGTATAGCCATTTTCACAATATTAATTCTTCCTATCCATGAGCATGGAATGTTTTTCCATTTGTTTGTGTCTTCTCTCATTTCCTTGTGCACTGGTTTGTAGTTCTTCTTAAAGAAGTCCTTCACATCCCTTGGAAGTTGTATTCCTAGGTATTTTATTCTCTTTGTAGCAATTGTGAATGGGAGTTCACTCATGATTTCACTCTCTTTGTCTATTATTGGTGTATAAGAATGCTTGTGATTTTTGCACGTTGATTTTGTATGCTGAGACTTTGCTGAAGTTGTTTATCAGCTTAAGGAGATTTTGGGGTGACATGATGGAGTTTTCTAAATATACAATCACGCCATCTGCAAACAGAGACAGTTTGACATCCTCTCTTCCTATTTGAAAACTCTTTATTTCTTTCTCTTCCCTGATTGCCCTGGCCAGAAATTCTAATATTATGTTGAATAGGAGTAGTGAGAGAGGGCATTCTTGTCATGTGTTGGTTTTCAAAGGGCATGCTTCCAGCTTTTGCCCATTCAGTATAATATTGGCTTTATGTTTCTCATAAATAGCTTTTATTATTTTGAGATACATTTCATCAATAAAACATACCTGGTTTACTAACAGTTTTTAGCATGAAGGGGTGTTGAATTATATAAAAGATCTTTTTGCATCTATTGATATTATCATGAGGTTTTTGTTATTGGTTCTGTTTATGTGATAGATTACATTTATTGATTTGTGTATGTTGAACCAGCCTTTCATCCCAGGGATGAAGCCAACTTGATTGTGGTAGATAAGCTTTTTGATGTGCTGCTGGATTTGATTTGTGAGTATTTTATTGAGGATTTTCACATCGATGTTCATCAGAAATATTGGCCTGAAATTTTGTTGTTGTTGTTGTGTCTCTGCCAGGTTTCGGTATCAGGATGATGCTGGCCTCATCAAATGAGTTAGGGAGGAGTCCATTTTTCTTTATTGTTTTTAATAGTTTCAGATGGAATGGTATCAGCTCCTCTTCATACCTCTGGTAGAATTCAGCTGTGAATCCATCTGATCCTGGGCTGGTTTTTGTTGGAAGTCTATTAATTGCTGCCTCAATTTCAGAACTTTTTATTGGTCTACTCATGTCTATCTATTGTGTTAATCTTTTCAAAACACCAGCTCCTGGATTCATTGGTGGTTTGAAGGGTTTTCATGCCTCTATCTCCTTCAATTTTGCTCTGATATTATTTATTTCTTGTCTTCTGCTAGCGTTTGAATTTGTTTGCTCTTGCTTCTCTGGTTCTTTTAATTGTGATGTTAGGGTATTGATTTTAGATCATTCCCACTTTCTCCTTTGGGCATTAGTGCTATAAATTTCCCTTTAAACACAGCTTTAGCTTTGTCCCAGAGGTTCTGGTACATTGTGACTTTGTTCTCATTGGTTTCAAAGAACTTACCTATTTCTGCCTTAATTTAATTATTTACCCAGTAGTCATTCAACTGCAGGTTGTTCAATTTCCATGTAGTTGTGTGGTTTTTAGTGAGTTTCTTATTCCTGAGTTCTAGTTTGATTGCACTGCGATCTGAGAGACTGTTGAGATTTCCATTCTTTTGCATCTTCTGAGGAGTGTTTTACTTCCAATTGTGTGATCAATTTTAAAATAAGCATGATGTGGTGCTGAAAAGAATATAGAGTCTATTAATTTGAGGTGGAAAGTTCTGTAGATGTCTGTTAGGTCCACGTGGTCCAGAGCTGAGTTCAAGTCCTGAATATCCTTGTTAATTTTCTGCACTGTTGATTTGTAAAGCTGAAGTTCATTTTGTAACCACTTTAAGAACAAGTTGTTACAGCACCATACATTGAAAACACTTTCATTTCCCTATTGAATCATTTTGGTGCCAGGGTTGAAAATTCATTAACTGTACAAATGTGTGCCAATTTCTGGACTCTATTTTGTTACCTTAGTCTATTTATCTATTTTTAGGACAGTACAATGCCAACCACATTGGTAACTACAGATGGTTACAAAGAATTTTATTTCAGATGGAAATAAAAATTGTTTCCATGCAAAATTGTTATTTTTCAATGTTATTTTATCTATTCCAAGTCCTTTGAGTTTATACATAGATTTTATGATTAGCTGATCAGTTTATACAAAGCATATGGTGAAATTTTAATTAGGATTGTATTGAATATACTATAGATCAATATTTTAAGATTGACAGCTTAAAATATTGATCCCCTCACTCCATCACACTGCCATAAATCTGTATTTAAGTATTTTAAAATTTCTCTCAGTGTAATTTTGTTCAGCTTCATTCCACAAATTACAATATGGCATATATTTAATCCCATTCAGTTTGAAATGTTTTTTAAAATTTTCTTTTTTAATGTCTTCTTCTGACCTGTGGATTATTTATAAACAGATTACTTGGTTTGCAAATATGTGAGGATTTTCCAGCTGCATTTTTAGTGTTGATTTCCAATCTGTAATATTCTATGTTCAGTCAGTTCTTATACATAATTGTATTAAATTTACTATGAAATATACCAAATTTTAAAAATACAGTGCTATACCTGATATTTTAACTGCAATATACACACACACACTAATAACCTGGTATTCTGAGAATTTGCTAAATTTATTTATTAGCACTGGCAGATTTTTGTTATTGTTCTATTTTGTTTTATTTTTTTTTTTTTGGTCCCTTATGGTTTTCTACACAGATAATCATGTCATCTTTGAAACAAATAAATAAAGACCTATACAATGTCTAAATGCAGTCTTACTCTAAGAGTGACTTCATCCCTCGGTGGAGTTTCATGAAGATTTCCATTCAGGCAGGTTTTTGGGGCATTTATTTAAATTTCAGTTTATGAACAGATATAAAGGAAATCCTATTCAATTCTAGAATATAACGATTTATCAATGCACTCTTGAAGGGAGAAGAGGCTAACAATCAATAAGAGTGGAAGTGTGATAGAAACACTCTAAGAAAAAATGTCACAATAACAAAGAACTGTGATAAAAAGGTTACTGAGTAAATGTAGAATTTGAAGGCAAAACAGAACAGTTATATGATAATTTCTTAGGAATAGCAGGAGCCATGCTCCTAACCTAACTGGTCAAGTAACAATCACTCAATGGAGTGAAGAAATGAGCAGCTTCTGGCAGGATTATCTTTCTTTTCAACCAAGAGCTATCAATATAAATTAAGAATTGAAAATGCAATTTTTAAAGATGACCAGCAGTCAGAGGGCATATCTAAGCTTAGGAGATATGCCTGCTGGATCTCTTACCTGGCCCTGTTTGAGTGTTTCCATGGAAGCAAATTTACACAGTATGCTATACAAAATAGCAAATCAGGCAAGCAAACTAATTAGCTACTCCAGAACTAGGCAGGAAAAAGACAGACTGGTCCAGAAAAAGTCTCATGCTGCCCATATTAAAATACCTGGCTTGTTTATAATTAATCTGTAGAAAAAAAAAGAATAATCATTTGAGAACATCATACTCATACTTTAGGACTGATCTAAATTTCTGGGAAGGTATTTTAAATGTTGTATTGTGTTTACAAAGTGAACAAGGAAGGTAGAAATTACAGGAAAAGGGGGCTATGGAAAACCTCTTAAATAGGTTGTTGGGGAACATATTTAAGTTGAGGATATATAAAAGTATGTAAGAGAAACAACAAAATCTTACTTGGAAATTAAATTATCTAGAAGATCATAGAAGAGTTAGAGAAGAATCCCCAGGAGAATCTTCAGGATGCATTACAGTGCATAATTATGATATTTGATTTTGAGACAATTTCTGTGACTTACCAACGAAGGTAGAAAATTAGTTATGGGAGGGAGAAATAATTAAATTCAAAGGATTTTGTATAGACTTAGAAAACTCTGTTAGTAATAATATTGGGTTTTTCTAAACAAACAAACAACTGCAACAACAAAAACCCTCTTATGTTTGAACGGAAAATAAAGGGAATTGTAGTTGAGTACCACACAGTTCCCAGTAGTCAATCCAAAGAAAGAGGAAATTACTAACCAACAAAGTATCTGTGTCCTACTTGAAGATTCCTCTGGAATGTAAATTAGAATTTTACATGGCATCAGTTTAGTCTACAGGATTACACTTAGGAACTGCTGACTATTCCCAAGCTTCCTTAAATATCATCTTCTGAGACGGTGCTCCTTGCAAACATCCACCAAACTCTGTGGTTTCTAAAGGCATCATATTTCAGAGTGTATATGCAATGGAATTTGTTGTGGGCTCTAAATATTTCTACGTTTTAACAAACTAGGGATTGGTACATTAATCAAACTATAGCAGTCAACTTAATGATCAGATAATTAAAGTTTATGTATGTACAAGGGTGGGGATTAAACGAATTCAGCCTAGTTCCCTCTAAAAGTTTTTCTTGGAGCAACTTGACAGATTCAGGAGACATTAGCAGGGAGTGTGGCAGGACCACCAGCGCTGCCATATAAAGTTGGAGTTATTTACTTTTATGGAGATGATGTAGCCCTAACCAGGTCTAGTAACATGATTAGAATTTCTGTCATTGTGGTGACTGAGTTTGGTTTCCGCAAAGTATATTATTTGAAAAGTGATAGAAATTGTCAGGATTTTTAAAAATAGTAATGACAATCGTAGTTAATAATTAACATTTCTCTTACTGAAACAATATCAGGACTCTCTTCTTGTTAGAAGAATTCCCATATATTATTAATTTTGGTGGAAAGCAGCCATTGTTTCTTATTATGAAAGCTCAGAATGCCAGACGCTCACTTTTCCAGCCCGCCATGCTGCCAGAAAGTAGACATATTTGCTCTGCCCTGCCAATTGAATACACTACACTTCATACTTGACTCAGGAGGTAGTGACCCAAGAAGCAGGAAACAGTCAAACAGTTTTTCTCTTGGGTAGCAGTGGGGGAGGTTTGGGGTAAGCAAGAGTATGTCCTTAGTACAGAAATGGCAGTTACATTAGCAGCATTAGCAGTAGCATCTCATTCAAATCGCTGGGGCAAAAAATGGGAAAGAAGTGATAGCCATTAAACTGGACTCTAGTGAGTGGTAAGTGCAGTAGTTCTGTCACTAGACCAGTTCTCTAGCTTAGTTTTGGGAAATTATTGCTGAATGTTTAATTGCAAACATTCTTTTGTAGTTTTTCCAAATGGTCTATGAGCTGCTCTTTATCTTTTTAATAAATTCCTTACCTAATGCCATCAGGCAGAGGTTGCACTTTGTTGGAAACTAACATCTATAACTGACAAACTATCTAGTTAATATTAATATTCTTCTAAGTTGTGATGTATTATAGTATCTTATATTGTTTCCCAAAAGTAGATCCATAAACAAAGACCTGAATATAAGTAGTATATTTGTGAAGTGATTTCAGGAAACACCCATTTGGGAGTGGAGAAATAAAGGGAAGGTTAACATGTCAATACATATTGTATTATTGGGCAGTTTTACTTATTTGTACAACTTTGGGAGAAAGCACAGAACATGTCTGAGTGTTATCCCTCTTCACCCAAGAGGAGATGATATGGCCAAGTGGCCTATTATGATCAGTGCAACTCTAAGCCAGGAACGTTGCACATACAGCAGAGGCAGCTGGATCTTGAGAAGGGCAAAGCACCTATACAGCAGTTTCTTCCAGCCAACCTAGTTCTTGCTTAATCAATATGCCCATATGTTAACATCAGATCAACACATTCAAAGATACTTAACTTCCTTCTCTGTCTCTGAATTTTATTGCCAAGAACCTATCTGGACTCTGTGCTTGAACTGTATATTAATCTCCCATTTATGCTATAATTAATTGCCATAAATTTAGTACCTTTGAAAGAACACAAATTTTCTTCTTATAGTTCGAGAAATCAGAAGTACAACAACAGTCTTACTACAAACTTTCAAGGTGTTGGCAAGGTCAGTTCCTGTAGAGAAACTGAGGAGAGAATCTGTGTCCCTTACCTTTTCCGCTTCTGGTGGCTTCTTGTATTCCTTGGCTGGTGGCACTTTTCTCCATCGTCAAAGCCCATTATCCCAGTCTCTGTTTCCATTGTCACCTGACTTTGTCTCTGACTCTGACTCCTTTCCCATCCCCCCATAAAGTCACTTGCAATAACACTGGACCTACTCAGGTAATTCAGCATAATCTCTTCATCTCAAAATCCTTCAGTCACATCTATAAAGTTCCTTTTGCTATAGAAGGCAAAATTTACAGCTTCTGGGGATTTGAATATTAACGCCTTGGGATGTTATTCAACCTACTACAAATGGGATTCTCTGCTTACGAGTAAACAGCATTCATTCAACAGTCTTTCTTTGGTTTTGAAATGCCTTTGTTTGTTTTGTAACGGGGGAAAGCTGAGCAATTTATCTTTCAACTCACCTTTCTCATTGGCTCACCTAAACCTTCATTGGAAAGTTTTAAGGGCATTCACTTCTAAGCACTGTCTGACTGCCTTCCCTCCACCCTCACCCATTACTCAGCAGAAAGTCCTGAGGCGCAGAGTTCGAGTTATTTTTAGTAAGATGCTACTGGCATACACTGGAATGATGAGCATTGACAAGGCATGGGGATAGCATCAAAAATGTATGATACATATTGAAAACAACCAAACTATATTGTGAATTAACCAAATGACACACTTAATCATGACCTAAATACAATGTAAACAAGTTCGGTTCTAGATAATGGGCCAGAGAGTTTCCATGCAATGATTCTAACTTTCCCTTGGGACCATGATTAAAAGCTGACACTAAAAGTTGTCTGTGTTTCTAAAGTTCTAATAGTCTTCATTGATAAGACATGAGAAAAAAGAAATGAAAAATATGCTTTATGGCAGACTTGAGAATTCCTTGATCAGGGACGGGGAGGCAATTACGCGCCACTCCTATAATATCCATGGGGAGACATTGTTGCCAGGACATCTCCTGGTTTGAAGGAAGAAGCTGGGAGATCTAGTTATAGCAGTGATTTCAAAGACAGTGTTCAAACAATTTCCTGTTAAGTATTTTGAATAGTTAATTAGCTTTAGTCTGCTAGTCTGTTTTGGAAATTGAGCCTCAAAAACAAGCATGATAATTACTTGATCCTATTTTGGACATCAACATTTCAGTGTTATTTCCGCAAAACCTGAGCAGAATATATTTCATTCAGGTTTGAGAAGAGCAGAATACATATCTTAATGAAAAAACAACAAAAACAACAACGAAAAACAGATATTACAGCACGAACACAAAAATGGATCTTATAGTGCAGGATTGCTCATTAAATTCTAAAGTTAGCATGTCACAGAAAATTTGTGTTTGGTCAAAATTCTACTTAGAACTCTTTGTTTTGGTCATAGTCTAGAATTCAGTAATTAAAATATTCAAGAGGTTTTTGTGCTTTCTTCTTTTTTGGTTGGAAGATACGTTCTGGATAGCTTAGCCTTATATAAGGGTGATTCAGTTTTTCTGTAGGACCTCAATGGCCCAATGGACTATTCAGTAGTATTTAATGATGCAGATGAAATCCTTCCTTACTCTTGACCCCATGAATATTGCATTTTGCTTCTTCGTTAGTGATCACAAAATTACTCCCTCATTATTCCCAGAGGTTTAACCAGCATTCACTGAGAATCATGGGTTAAACAGTTTCACGTTAACAGAACCTAGAGAGATAAGATTGAGGAAAGAGCAGATTTATATCTTTTCTCTGGGAACATAGAAAGATGTTTTCTAGTTTCATGCTTTCTCTGGGGAACCTATAAAGATGTTTCATACTATTTAAGCTGTTAATTTTCCTCTCACATATTATTCTAACTATTCTAAGCAACTATATTTGAATTTTAGTGAATTTGATAGGTTTATAGTGTGACTTAAAACGTTAATCTTGATGCTCAACCTGAGGTAGATCTAGTTTCTCTTAATTCTTGAAACATATTTAACTTGGAATTTGATCTTTAGATAAAATATAATACAAAATTACACATAAGAAGCTGGGTAAAGAGCATTGAAAGGTTAACTTGCCAATGAGGGGCCCGGATGCTTAATTAGTAGCTTCAGAATAATCCTGTCTTTGGGCGCCCAAATTTGATTGCTTTTGATTTTTGGGAAACAGGGTTTTTGAGCAGGAAAATACCTGTATAAAAATAATTTAGAAAAGTTATATCAGACCAATTAGAACAAGAAAATGGCGAACGTGGGAAAATCTATTAAAATTCCATTGTAACAGTTTAGACAAAATTTGTTTTTAGTCCTATCTAGGTGACTGCATTGGCACTGGGGCTGAAAAACACTTTTCAGGGTTTGAGAGCAGAATAGCTGTAAGAAGTGAAAGAAAAGCGAAAATTAAGGATAATCTTGGGGATCTGGTGTCTATAAGGATAGTGGATGGGAGAGTTGTGCTAAATGTACGGTATAAAAAGTCAAGGCTGGTCCAGGTGGCTCACACCTGTAATCCCAGCACTTTGGGAGGCCAGCGCAGGCAGATCATGAGTTCAGGAGTTCAAGAGTAGTCTGGCCAACATAGTGAAATCACGTCTCTACTAAAAATGCAAAAATTAGCCAGGTGTGGTGGCGAACCTTGTAATCCCAGCTATCCAGGGAGCTGAGGTGGGAGAATGGCTTGAACCCAGGAGGCAGATGTTGCAGTGAGCAGAGACTGCACCATTGCACTCCAGCCTGGGTGACAGAGTGACTCAGTCTCAAAAAAAAAAAAATCAAGAAAAGGATTAAGTTTATAATTCTGTTTTGCAATATTTTAAGATTTACTTGCAGACCAATAAAAGAAAATTGAGGTGAAAGTATTTACTAGGAAGGAAGTTGAAAATGGAATTCTAGTTTTTGGCAGGTAGTTTAAGGCTAGAAAATAGATTTTTCTACATGAACTTATAATTTAAAAAATTTAAAAATATAAGAATATCTCAATTCATAATAATATTTTATCATACTATAGATTATTGAAGTAAACATAGATATTCTGGTGTCATCAAGTAGAAATAAACATTAGAATGTGTCACTTAAATTTAAGGCAAAAGTTCTATAAAAGGCTCTTACTTACTGGTGCCATTTTCACTAGAGTAAAAAAATAAATAGAAAACAGTTGGCATCAAACTTACAAAATATATATATATATATGAGTAGCAAGAAATTTTTAAAAAGTCAGTCATTAAAATGGAACAAAAATGGGGAAATATAATTACTCCCAAGACTGAGATAAGATGGTAAAAATATCTTAGCATATTAAAGTCTCCAAGGAGACAGCAGGACTTAGGAATACTGTAGGTTTTAATTCACAAAAATGGGACAGACTACAGGTGGATGTCATTTTCAAAAAGCATATATTAAAATATAGGACACTACTGGTTTTGATAAATGAGTCCTGTTTCCAACCAATGTTATCTAAATAGCTACATCAACTTGAGAAATACAATAACTTCAGTCTTCTGTAAGGAGTCATACCACATATTCCTCTTATGAACAAATATGTATGAAAATATATATAAATATATTTAACTCAGTAACCTTCTCTATTATAATATAATCTTTCTTTAGTCTTGTGACTAAGTAATAAGTTATTGGAAATTTTCTGCCATTTCAATCAATTGCATAGGTAAAATATGTCCCTCATTTTTAATTTAAAATCACGTGATTGTTGCAGAATGGACTTTTGAAAGAACAGCATCTTCCCTGTTACCTGCTTAATGGATATTACCATTCAAAGACAGGGATTTGGAAACAGGCTGCAAGGACTGAGAATTGCCATCATTCTCCATCTCTCCCACCGTTGTAAGTAAAAGTGACAAAGAAAAACCCTAGCTTGCTATACTATTAGCAAAAATGTCAACTTATGGATTATTAGTGTAATGGTTACAGGCAGTTAATACTGTAACATCTGGATGTAATGAAGAAATTCAGGGGCAAAAATATTTGGTGAAAGTTTAAATGAGGCCATTCATCTGCTTTTGAACAAAGATTTCCCCCCGCAGTCTCAAACGCAAAAGTGAGTAATGTTTGATTAAGACATAACTTTAAAATTGTGTCAGTCGGTTAAACCACCATAATTTTCTGTGATCCAATAAAAAAGTGCATGAAAGACAAGACTGAATATATTATAATACCTCAGTCTAGAATGGTTTTAATTTCCAATAAAAATGACATTGCTTATATGGCATCCTTATATACATTATTATTAAATAGTAATAATTAAAATTTGAAAATATTTTAATTTTATACACTTTCAGAACAGTATACTCTGATTAGTAAGGACTGTAATAGTTATAAATTCAATTAATATTATAGTGAAATATGTGATGAATATGGATTTTTAAGAGTAATATTAGCTAGAAAGATATGCATGCAAAATTAAAAATAGTGATAGTCAATGAGCTGTTCAAACATAAATATTTATGCTTCATATTTTCTTAGAGATACATTTCTTTATGAAACTTGAATGTTCAAGTTGCTAAATTAGACTACTGTTTAATTTTCCTTAAAGTGGAAGACAGGCCAGTGGCCCCAGTTCAAAGGGACAGCAAAAATAACTGAGAGTAGGAGTAACTGAATTAAGGTAATATGTGATATTTTAGCTGGCACAAGTTGTGTAAGAGAACACTATTGCTAGGTTCAAATGTATTATCTCTCACAGTAGGGGGAGAGAAGACCATCTAAACCTCTAAAGGCCTTCTGTTAATATTGACTGACTACATTGTACAGTTTCTATAATTTTTTAACAATTTTCATGTAAATCAAGATAACTAAACTTTGCCATCATTTAGATGTCAGGAATAGGAATGTAAATCCCCCAATAAAAACTATATTGGTCCAAAGAGGGTAAAATGGTGGACTTAAGAAACTACTAGTTCTTTGTTACTGTTTTGTGTTTCCAGTTATGATAGTAATTTGTTGTGATTTTTTAAAATCATACTAATGTAAACAGATAGTTGTGAATTAAACTAAATGAACTCCAAAATTGTGACTTTTCAGAATTTAAATGATTACCAAAGTATTGCCACATTCAAATTCACTAAAAGAGTTTAAAAAAAAAACAAAGCATAAACCTCAGTCGTGCTGACTTCAACACTGCTTTTCATTAAAATTGTTTTTAACTCTTCATATTCCCTAACAGCCAAGCTTTAATTTATTTATTTTGGAAACCAGCCATGGATCATTTAAAGCTACCTTTAAATGAGCTCTAGTGTAACTGCTAAATGGTTTACAATGTAAAACTAAGCACTTGCGTAGGATTTTTTTTTTCTGTAATTTTAAGGCTGTGTGCTAATTATAGTCTATATGAAGTACCATAATTAAACCTAGGAACAGTTCAGAATTGCTAAGATTTTAAAACTTATTGACCTTTAACAGTAAGATTACTTTTAATGACATAATTAATGCAGTTTTCAAATGTGGGCCAATTCTTTATGGTGATGTCAGTCTGTCTACAATGCAAAAGAAGACCACCTGACATTAATGTCTACTCAGTGCATGGCTAACACATACTGAAGGCCCTAATAATTAAGGTAGAAAATTGCTAAAATTTTTTAGTGTAGTTTTATTTTTGGAAACCTAGAATCATCTATAATTTGTCTCATTTTAGATTATGCTTACCCTTTTTTTCAGTAACTTAAATGAACTGAAATAAGGCATAATTTTAAAAGTAAAGTTTCAATAACATTAATACGAGAATGGTAGCAAATTTTCATTTGTTTTTATTTATTTGTTTATTTGTTTTATTTTTATTTTTGGAAACCTAGAATCATCTATAATTTGTCTCATTTTAGATTATGCTTACCCGTTTTTCAATAACTTAAATGAACTGAAATAAGACATAATTTTAAATGTAAAGTTTCAATAACATTAATATGAGAATGGTAGCAAATTTGAAAAAAAAACCTCATGAGTCAAGGTAACAGAAATTCTTAAATACACATAAATTTAAATGAGCAATGGGAAACGACAGGAAGAATATTGGGTTGAGGAATGGGATTTATGTAAACCACCAGTAAACATTTGTGAGACATGATAAAAGTGCTACAAATCTTTATGAGTATGTTGTGAGTACTTTATGATTTCTATTATTCCAAGTATTCAAATATCTCAAGTCTTTCATTATTTGAGTAAATCATCAATTTATGTCATCACTTTCACACATCTTATTCTCCTCTCTTACATATTTAATTTAAAACTATAAACGTCAGTTTAACACGTCTTCAAAGTTAATGAGGACGTTGATTTAAAATTACTTGAATAAAAGCAAACTTTTCTTCCAATTTTTTGAACCATAACATTTCTGTTTCATAGCAATAGTTTACACCCACAAATCCCAATCAATCAGAGTTCTAATATGACACACTGCCATGTTTAACACGGGTTTAAAATATCTTGATAAACAAATGAGACTCTGATTTGAAAGGCAGTATGGAACATATTAAAAAATCTGGAAAGAAGAAAATACTTTTTTCTTTTATATATCTCATTTCTTCATATATTTCATGTCAACAGTGAAGTTCAATGACAGCATTTCATGTCTTATTTGTTATTTTGTGACCAGGCTGAATTATATTAAAATAGCTTGCTTCTAAATACTAATGCAACAAAAGTTTCATTAATGCCTCTCAGTTATACAAACTGTGTAAGACCCTTGGCTGAATTATATTAAAATAGCTTGCTTCTAAATACTAATGCAATAAAAGTTTCATTAATACCTTCAGTTATACAAACTGTGTAAGACCCTTGGAGGCTATGTCAATAAGTATAAAATACAGAATCTACAAGATCTAGTCTCACAAAGATCAGAGCACTTCCTGAGGAGACGAAGCATCCTAGTGTGAAGTACAAACTTCTGTATATGTGACCTTTCTATAACCTATAAAGAGTGATGGCACTCAATTGTGGAAAAGTTCAATCAAGTCATCAACTTACCATGTGTGTGATGACGCAGGGAAATATCAATACACCATAAATACATTGCAAATATATTTTTTTAGTTTAAATGAGCAGGCTATAATGACTTTTCTCTTAAAAATTAAAAAGTTTTATTTCAGAAGATACCAATGATAGAAATGTGGCCTAATAAAACAACCCTAGAACAGTGGTTTTGCCAGTGATGAGAAAATCTCTAAGAAATAAAGAATTGATGGCTGGGCATTAAAGAAGTCAATAGGGAAGCTCAATAAGCTGTCACCACTGAAAAATGAAATACAGTGAGTCACTCCAGAGGTGCAACCATTCTCCACTAAGAGCTAACCTCATGGTGATTAGTATATTAAATTATATGTGAACAGAGACAATTTTATTTCTTTTTTTCTAATTTGGATGCCTTTTTTTACTGCCTAATTGCTCAGGCTGGAACTTTCAGTACTATATGCTGAAGAGAAATAGTGAAAAGGTGCATGCTCTCTATCTTATTCCTGATCGAACAGGAAAAGCATTCAGTCTTTCAGCATTGACTGTGATGCTTTCTGTGTGTTTTTCAAATATGGCTTATGTTATGTTAAGGTAGTTTCTTTGTCCTCCTTCTTTTTTGAGAGCTTTTATCATGAAAATGTGTCGAATTTCTTCAAATGTTTTCTATACATCAATTGAGAAATCGTGTGTCTTTTTTTTTTCCTTCATTCTGTTTATGTGGTATATTACACTGATTAAATTTGTATGATAAACCATCCTTGCATTACAAGAGTAAAACCCACTTGGCCATGGTTTATAATCTGTTTAATATGTTGCTGAATGAGTTTGCTTATAGTTTGCTGAGGATTTTTGCATCATGTTTATAAGGGACATTTGTCTGTGATTACCTTTTCTTGTAGTACTTTTTCGTCTGGCTTTGGTATCAGGGTTTTGCTAGCTTCATAGATTGCATTAGGACGTTTTCTTTTTTCTGCAACATTTTACAAATATTTGAGTAAGACTTGGCTAGTTTTTCTTTAAGTAGTTTGTAGAATTTACCAGGGAAGCCATCAGATTCAGAACTTTTCATTGTTACTGATTTAATCTCTTTACTAGTTATATTAGGATTATCTATTTCTCAGAATTTGGCCAGAGTATTTTCCATTTAGTTTAGGTTATCCAATTAGTTGACATCTACTTGTTCTCTTAGAATCCTTTTTAGTTCTGTAGAATTGTTAACAATGTTCTTACTATCATTGCTGCTATTAGTAATTTGAGTTTTCTCATTTTTTCTTAGTCAATTTAGAATAGGCTTGTCAATTTGTTTACTTTTGAAAGAACCAATTTTTGCTTTCATTCCTCTATTGTTTTTGTAGTCTCTGTTTTAATTATCTCTCATCTTTTTTGTTTTTTTCCTTCTGCTATCTTTGGGTTCAGTTTTTTTTGTTGTTGCTGTTGTTTTTCTGTTTTTCTTTTTTTTGTTTGTTTTCAGTACCTTAAATGAAAGATAAGCTGTTGATTGGAAATATTTCTTTCTTTTTAAGGTAAGCATTTATAGTTCCACCTTCAGTCTTTAGCACTGCTTTCACTGAATATCACAAGTTTTGGTATGTTGTGCTTTCATTTTAATTCATCTGTATTTTCTAATTTTCACTGTGATTTTTTTCTTTGATCTATTTGTTGTTTGAGAATTGTTAAAGCCCATTTGTTTTAGTTTATCCACATTTATTCTTTTATTTCTAGTTGACAAGTAGTAATTTTACATATTTATGGAATACAGTATATTTTTATACAGGTATACAATGTGTATTAATAAAATAAGAATAATTAACATATACATCACCTAAAATATTTATCTTTGCATTGTAAATATTTGAAATGCTCCTTACTAACTTTTTGAAAATAGATACTAAATTACTGTTAACCTTATTCCCCCTACAATGATAGAGAACACTAGAACTAATTTCTTCAATCCATCTATAACTATGTATTCATTAACCACTCTTCCCCATTTGCTCCTATACCCTCCTCAGTCTCTAATAACCACAATTTTATTCTCCACATTTATGAGCTCATTTTTTCAGCACCCACATATTAGCAATAATATGTAGCATTTATTTTTCTGAGCCTGGCTTATTTTACATTCTTTGAGTGTATATCCAGTAGCGGGATTGCTGATCACATGGCAGTTTTATTTTTAGTGTTTTTGAAAAACCTAAATATAGTTTTTCATAATACCTTACTAATTTATATTCTTATCAGAAGTGTATACAAAATCTCCACATCCCCAGCAGAATTTGCTATCTTTTTTTCTTTTAGCTGATAGCCATTCTAATCAGGGTGAAATATTTCACTGTGGTTTTGATTTGCATTTCCCTGATTATTTGTGGTGCTGAATAAATTTTCATATACTTGTAGGTCATTTGTACATATTCTTTTAAGAAATGTCTATTCAGGTCTTGTTTATTTTTGATCAAACTAGCACTATTTTTTTGTTGTTGAGTTGTTTGAATTTATTTATTTTTCCTTATTTGAAATTCTTGGGACAAGAAGAGTCTTAGAACTCAGATTTGTAATAATTACATTTGAAATACTTGCATTATACTTACAGGTTAAACATTCATAGTTCAATAATCCAAAATCCAAAATGCTCCACTGAGCATTTTCCTTGTGTGTCATGTAGGCACTCAAAATGTTTTAGAATTGGAAACATTTTAGATTTTCAGATTAGGTATACTCAACCCATATATTCTGGATATTAGTCCCTTGTCAGATTAATAGTTTGAAAATATTTTCACTCATTCTATAGGTGATCTTTTCACTCTGTTAATTGTTTTTTTTGCTGTGCAGAACATTTCCAGTTTGATGTAGTCCAATTTGTCTATTTCCGTTGCTTGTGCTTTGTAAGTCTTACTCATAAAATCTTTGCCTACACCAATGTCCTGAAACATTTACCCTTTGGTGTCTTCTGATAGTTTTGTAGTTTCAGGTTTTACAGTTTTCTTTAATCTTTTGAGTAGATTTTTTTACATGGTAAGATATAAGGGTCTAGTTTTATTTTTCTGAATGTGAATATCCAGTTTTCCCAGGGTCATTTATTGAAGAGTGTCCTTTCCAAAAGCATGTTCTTGGTGCAAGAGTTGATTAACAGTGTGGTAATTTCCACAAATTTTTAATTTTCCAGTTTTATGTCTGTTATTGATTTTTAGTTTTATCTCATTGTTGTCAGAGAAGATACTTTGTATAATCTCTATTTTCTTAATTTGTTAAAAACTTATCTGTGGTCTTACACATGGTCTATCCTGGAAATGTCTCATATGCACTTCAAAATAATGTGCATGCTGATTTATATGTATATTATTCTGTACATGTCTGTGAGATCTTGCTGATTTACTGTGTTATAAAGTCCTCTATTTTATTAATTAACTTCTGCTTGGTAATTTAAATTTAACTTCTGCTTGGTAATTCTGATAAAGAGGGACTGACTTATGAAATTTACCGTTTGTTTCATATATGCCATATAGCTTTTGTGCAGCTTATTTTGTGCATCATTGTGTTTATTTTTGTTTAGATAACTTTTTGTAAATGTTTAAATCTCTTTTATGTATATTCTGTAGCTATTTTCTATGTGTTTACCATAGGGCTTTTATTTAACAGCCTAAAGTTACAACACTGTAATTTAAATTTATACCAGTTTAACTTCAGTAACATAAAAAAACTACTATTTTATATCTCTGGTCCCACCCTTTTTTGTAGCTGATGTCATGAAATTACATCTTTATACATTGTGTGTCCGAAAACATAAACTAAAATCTATTGTAAATCATCAGTCTCTGTTTAAAAGGGTTCACTTTAAATTTGGATAGTTTTCCTAGTACTTTGCCTTGTTAGTTTTCTTCAAATGCACCATTGGGTTTGTTAAATATCTATTAATCAATCAATATCATTTTTGAAATCCTCAAATAAATAAATAAATGTATTGGTCTCCTAAATTATGTAGGATATAAAATGTGGAGTTTCTAACCAAATTTACAATAATATTAGCTTTTAGACTAACCTTTTCTTTAAAAAAATGTATTATTCTCTTACAACATGTAGAAAACAAAAAGTGGAGTTACAAACAATTGTTACAAAAAGATTAGTTTCTATAATTAACTATACATTTGCCTTTGTGGTAATCTTTATTTTTTAATAATCTTTCAGTTACTGTATAGTGTTTGTTTATTTCACCCACTGGCATTTTCTTGATTATTTTTTGGCAGAGCAGGTCTAGTGGCAACATACTCCATCAACTTTTATTTGTCTTTATTTAGTCCACATTTTTGGAGGACAGTTTTGTTAAATATTAGATTCTGGGTTGATAATATTTTCTTTTCGTTAGCATGTTGACTATATCAGCCTACTGCCTTCTGACCTTCAAAGTTTCTTGGTAGATAATCCACAGATAATCTTATTGAGGATTCCATATATGTAATGAGTTGCTTCTCTCTTCCTCTTTTTAGTATTCTGCCTTGACTTCGGCTTACAAAAAAATTGACTTTAATGTGTCTCAGTGTGGGTCTGTTTGAGTTGACCTTATTTGAAGTTTGTTGAGCTGGTTACTTGCTGATATTTGTTTTTAATCAAATTTTGGAAGGTTTCAACCATTATTTCTTCAAACATTCTCTCCACTCCTTTCTCTTCTTTTGAGACTCACACAGTGAATATGTTTTTCTGCTTCATGGTATCTGACAGATGTTTCAGCTCTGTTCACTTGCCTTTAATTTTTTTTTTTTTTTTTTTTTGGATGTTGTCTTCCTCTGTTGCTCATGCTGGAGTCCAGTCTTGCGATCTCGGCTCACTGCAGCCTCTGCCTCCTGAGTTCAAGTGATTCTCCTGCCTCAGCCTTCAGAGTAGCTGAGACTACAGGCATGTGCCACCATGCCCAGCTAATTTTTTGAATTGTTAGTAGAGACATGTTAGCCTGAATGGTCTGATCTCCTGACCTTGTAATCCTCCCACTGCCACCTCCTAAAATGCTGGGATTAAAGGCCTGAGCCACCACACCAGCCTAATCTTTTTAAAATATATTTCTCAAAAACAATTTTATAATTTTCATTGTCTTTAAGTTTACTGCAGTTAAAATATGGAAGGTCTGCTCTCAGAATCTGAGCTCATAACGACTTTTCTATACTGCCTCTTAGAGTTTTCCTGAGCTCAGTGAATCTTTATAATAAAACCCTATTTAAGCTCATTAGACTACACATAACCCAAATAAAACATGGAATAGAATTCTTATTTCACAAGGACTCCACTCCTTCTTACATATCCTTCAATATCATGAATAAAACAATTCCTACACCTGCCAAAACTAAACAAATTACAATGACTCTCCTTGGCTTCCTTAATATCAGTTTCAACAGTTTACATGATGTCCCTTCTACCAGAATTTCTTTGTCATTTTACTGCTGTTGCTATTTAACTCTAGACCCCATTTAAAATTCATCAGAATTACATATTGTCCTTTAGAATGTTTTCCCCACCTATATTTTCTCTCATATTTATTTTATCAGCCAAATACTGCATAAGTATTGCCATGATCTTTTCCTGTTATAGAATGCCCTCATTCCTGCTGCAGGAATGACACAAATTAAATTCTAAGCTCCTTTAAATAGCAACCAATTCTATTGAAAATATGCCTAAGAAGGAATTTTCTAACATTACCTCCACTCCCTTTTTTCTCTGCCCATCATCGAATTTAGAAATTTTTTCTCAATATGCTGTAGATAGCCATACACCCTTGTCCTTGCACAGATTGTTCCTTTTGTCTAAAATGTCTTTTTCTTCTAGATCTGGAACTTCAACTATTTTTTTTCCAAATATAACCAAATCCCTGAATCTATGCATATGTATATACATATATATGTAGGTAAAGTCATTTTTTAAAGCATATGATTTTTCATAAAAATCTTAAGAAATGCAAAACTTTTCATATGAAAGAAATACAATTTCTGCCTTTTCTATTTTTCTTTGTTAGCTTGACTACAGCTTTATATCCATTTTATTAAACTTTTCAAAGAAGACTTTTACATTTGTTATGATTTTCAATGGAGTCGAAAAGAGGTAAACAATAGAAAACAATAACAAATGTAACAAAGAGAATGCATACTCTGCTGTTGTTGAATGAAGTATTCTACGTTGCCAATTAGATAAAAAAGATTGATAGTGCTGTTCAGGTTGTTTATATCTTAACTAACACAAAGGTATTGAGATCTTCAATAATTATAGTGGATTTGTCTAAATCTTTTGTAGTCTTTCAGTTTTTTACTTACATATTTTAAAACTCTTTTTATGTATATACACATTTAAGATAATTATATTTGTTGCAAAATGGACTCTCATCAATATTTAGTTTCTTCTTTTTCCTCTTATAAGATAACTTGTTATCAAGTTTGCTCTGTCTGAAATTAATATAGCTATTCCAGCTTCTTTTGATTAGAGATAGCATAGTTTATCTTTCTCCATTTCTTTATTTTCAACCTGTCTTTATGTTTAAAGTGAGTTTTTTAAAAATCATATATAGTTTGGTCTTATTTTTTCTTTACCCACTCTGACGTTTTGTCTTTTAGTTAGTGTAATTATTTTCTAAAATTTTTATTTACTTATTTTTAGGTAATAGTTTACTGGCACTTTAATAAATTTTATTCTTTGGATTATCTGTCTCAATTTGTTTATTTTATATGATTTTTATTTCCATAGGTTTTTGGGAAACAAGTGGTGTTTGGTTACATGAATAAATTCTTTAGTGATGATTTCTGAGATTTTGGTGCACCTATAACCTGAGTAATATACACGGTACCCCAAACCAAACATCATTTATTCTCATTCATGAGTGGGTGCTAAGCTACAAGGATGCAAAGGAATAAGAATGATACAAAGGACATTGGGGACTCTGGAGAAATTCGGGGGCGTGGTAATCAGCATAATTAGGCCATTACAACCAAAAGTGATTGTTGATATTATTGGATTAATATCCATTAGGTTTGTAACAGTTTTCTATTATTTGTATTTGTTATTTGTTTCTTGAATATTTAATAACCATGTTGTTTTTGCCTTTTCTAGTTTTAACTGAGCATTTTATATGTTTGTATTTTTCTCATACCATTTTGCATATCAAGTATACCTCTGTCTTTGAATTTTTAAGGGACTGCTCTGGAGTTTGCAATATAAACTTATAACCAATCAGTCTACACACACACATTAATGGAGGTATGTCAAAGTTATACAGAAGCCAGTTGAATGAGCTCCCTTTGACCAACAGTAGAACAATCCAAGCAACAGAATTAATAAAGCCATATTGAATCATAACTCAAAGTATACAAAAATTCATAAATCTAAAATTGTATGAGTAAACAATTGAATAAATACATACGTGAGGGATGTTAAAGATATCTGCATGCAAAAGGATTCTTAATTTTATAAATTATATATACAAAATTTAGAATATCTATAAAAACCCTTGAGCATGTAGATGCAAAACGATTATAAATTTTATCTTATATGATACAATAAATACTTCTCCCTTAATGAAATGAAGCATAACTTTCCTTTCCATATATATGAGCTTTGCATATGGACTTTCTTCCAAAGAATACAGAATGATAAGTATGAGAGTGGGCAAAGGGGTATGAATACTAACTTTACTTTGACACACAATACCTCAGCCCAGTGACCAAGGTTAACATTGATAATATGTGTGCACAATATTTTGAGATACAGCACTTTACCCCTGTGGTCTCCCTCCCAGAAACTCTGTACCTCAGTCTAATAATGACAAACCCTGTACGTCAGTATAATAATGAGAAAAATGACAAATATCAGTTGAGGAACATTCTATAAAATACCTGGTTGGTACTCTTCAAAACTGTGAAGGACATCAAAAACAAGTCTGAGAAATTGTCACAGACAAGAAGGCTATATGAAGGCATGACAGCTAAATATGATATCATGAACGGGCATACCATACTTCATGATAATAAATATCTTCCTTCATTATTACCTCAGTATAATGTATGAATGTATATAGAAATCATATGTGGATTCCTAATATCCAAAGCTACCTACAGATTTGAAGTAATCCCTAATTGCAAAAGTAGAAAAAATTATTTAAAACCTTATGTATAATCTCAAGGAACTCCAAAGAGCCAAAACAGAACTGAAAACGAACAAAGTTGGAGGACCTACCCTACCTGATTCCAAAACACATGACAAAACTCTAGCAATATAAACAGTGTGTTACTGGCATGAAGACAAACAGACCAACGGAACAAAATAGAGGACCCAGAAAGAAATCCCGTGTGTGTGATCAAATGATTTTCAACAAGCATACCAAATATAGAGGAAAAGTTTCATGACATTGAACTTGGCAAAGATTTCTTGGAAATAGCATTAAAAGCTTAGACAAAAAAGTAAAAATAGACAAAT
Source organism: Cacajao melanocephalus (assembly GCA_963573385.1). Classification (NCBI taxonomy): domain Eukaryota; kingdom Metazoa; phylum Chordata; class Mammalia; order Primates; family Pitheciidae; genus Cacajao; species Cacajao melanocephalus. The sequence goes on along the minus strand of CAUYLG010005890.1, from coordinate 35,507 downwards.
GAAACTACATTAATTTAAAACTTGTGCACTGAAAACCATGATCAACAGAGTGAAAACACCACCCACAAATGAAAGAAAATATTTGCAAATCATAAATTTGATAAGAGGTTAATATCCAGAATAGATAAGAATTTCTACAACTCAACAACAAAAAAAAGGTAATCTGATACAAATATCAAAAGACTGGAATAGACCTTTCTCCAAAATTGTTATAGGAATGGCCAATAAGCATATGAAAAGATGCTCAATATCACTAATCATCAGAGAAGTGCAAATCAAAACCACAATGAAATCACCTCACACTTATTAGGATGACTACTATGAAACAACAATAACAACAACAGAAAAAAACAAGTGTTGGGGAAAATGTGGAGAAATTGGAAGCCTTGGGCACTGTTAGTGGGAATGTAAAAAGACGCTACCATTATGGAAACCAATATGGAGTTTCCTTGAAAAATTAATAATAGAACTTCTACATAACCCAGCATTCCTACTTCTAGTATACAACCAAAAAAACTGAAAGCAGTATCTCAAAGATATATATGTACACCCACGTTCATAGCAGCACTATTCACAATATACAAAAGGTGGAAGCAACCCAAGTGTTTATTGATGAATGCGTGGATAAAGTGAATTTTATATATAAAATGGAATATTATTCAGCCATAAAAGGAAAGGATATTTTGTCACATATGATAACACTGATGAACCTGGAGGACAACATACTAAGTGAAATGAGCCCCAGTCACAAAAAGACAAATAGTATGTGATTTCATTTACACAAAGTATCTAAAGCAGTTACATTCACAGAAATACAAAGTAGACAGGTGGTTATGAGAGGCTGCAGGGAGGGAGGAATGCAAAGCTGGAATGGGAACTTCTTTAATAGGTATAGAATTTTAGATTTATAAGAGGAAAAAGTCCTGGAGATCCACCTGAAGACAATGTGAATATACTTAACATAACTATATACTTAAAAATTATTGATATGGAGAATTTTATGTGTTTGTTACCACAGTGAAAAATATTGTAAATGTAGACTTTTCAGAACTCATATTCTCACTTCCTTTTCCTATAGAATTTCAAGTGAATAGGAAGAATACATTAGAGAATCACTGGTTCAAAACACAATTTTAAGAGCTAATTATATATCATAAATTTACATAACAAGGCATTCAGCCTTTTTAGCATTAATATTTTTAGAAACTGACATTGACTGAAGCAAACATATATTCTACATTCTTCACATATTACATGTTATGATAAATAAAATTAATCTTTGAAAATAGACCAATCACGCTTTGGAAAGGAATTGAAATGTCATATTTATTTTGGGCACTAATCTTGGATAATCTCTCTTAGTTGCATTGAATGAATTGCTTCAAATCTTTAATTATATCTTAATCATCAAATGTAACCTCTTCATGTCTTATTCATTGAACATAGTAAGGTTAACTGGGGGTTGTCATTATGGCATGGCTCATTTAATTAATTTAAGAGATTTCAACATTACTTGCAGTTACAAAAATTGACTATAGATTAAGACACTGTAAATGTTTTATAAAAGTTGGATATTTCAGTAATTTTAATATAAAAACAGTATAAAAATCTACTCTATATCTTATTTTCATAATGCTGAAAATATACTGTTATTATTGTATTATGAAATCTACATGACTTTAATTTTTGAAATTTCGTAGATCATCATGAAAGTCTTTACTTCCAAATTAGAAACGTGTTTCATTTGAAAGCAACACATACACTAAAAATATCAAGAAAATCCTTTTTGTGATTGAGGCCCACTGTATAAATGAATATTCAGGAATAATTAAGGGTTATTATTTTATCTCTTTATTCATAATTAGTTTTTCTGTTGTGCAGGTCTCAATGATCAATTTATTTTGTCAATTTATTTGCTTCCAAAAGTCATATTAATTATATGTATAGAAAATGTGGTTCTTATGTATGTTTGTGTTTATGTTTGTATATATGTAAGAGTGTATATGGTTAAATATGTTGGGGATGGGGTAAGGACTTGAGCATTTACTCTCTTAAACCTAACTTCCGTTCAGTGCTAAGGTTTAAAAACAAAGGGAAACTGGGCATTTATTAGGCAAACAAGCCAATACAACAGGATTTGTCAACTTTAGCATTATTGTCATTGTGAAGTGGATAATTCTTTAATGTTGGGGGCTGCCCTTTGCATTGTTAGATGTTCAGCAACATCTCTGAACTTTGCCACTAGGAAGTGGTTGTACCTTTCTCTCAGCTATGACAGACAATGTTTCAGACATTGCCAAATGTCTGATTGACAAAGCCACAAATTTAGTTTTCAAAGAAGGAAGAGTGCTTATCCAGTATGTTGTTTGCACTTAATGTATCCATGAGTTCAGCCTCCTTTGGACTTTTCTGATAATACAAGCTGGAAAAATTACTAGCAAAAAATATTTTATAGGATGCCTAAGCACAAGGAATACCCCCGTATGGAAACTTATTAAAAAATTTCCACACTTTCAACCCAGGTGAAAGTGTGGAAATGTTGTAGTATTGCAGAGAGCACAGCGAACTTTCACAACTTGAAGGCTTTGGAAATCAATACATTTTGCCATCAGTGGCCCCAGTGAGAAAAAGTGAAAGGCACCAGAAACATTTTGTGTATCCTGAAGACACGTAGAGATGCCCAGAACCTTCAACAGAGGTGGCAGCCCAGGAGATATCATTAGAAGACATGCCCTGGGGCATTTTCAGCCATACGTCCCTACAAAGCCTATAGTAGCAATGAGAAGAGGAGAAAAGTAATATGTAGTTTTATAACTAAATAGTCAGAACTCCAAAACTTATGCTATTAACCACCAGCCTAAATAGCTTCTATTATCAAAAGAGTCTAATGGGGACTGAATTCAAAGACAAATAGAAACTAAATAGCTTCTCATCTTTCCTTGGTTTGTTTCCACACAAATCTTTATCTTGGTTCTCTGAAATAAACTCTTATTTCACCAACCCTCTTCATCCTTTGTCTACTTCCCTTCTTCCTTCACTAGTCAGCTGTTTCTCAGGCACAGACACACTGCAGGCAATGCAGAATGAATGGCATGTCTTCAAATAAATGAGCATTTCATTATTACATGCCCAGTGATTTATTTAATGGATCATATTAATAATAAAAATGCTTTCTCAAAAGTTTACAGTGAACACCAGAAAATCTTTAATAAAGTAACATGAAAAAAGAGTTAAAATAATCCATAATTGATTTCTTTAATTATATATCTTAGATATATCATACTTCTTCTTATTCTGTACCTGAACAAAATAGATGGGAAAGCTAATTTTTTCTACATTCTGATTGGCGATTATCAGAATTTTTAAAAGAAAACAAATCTCAAATGAAATATGATACTGTATTAAAACATTTTACAGTAAAAGGGACATTCCAAATGGCCCTTCTAAAAGTTTCAGTTTTCTGTATTACCTCAGACTTTAAAACAGCCTAGTGAAACTTAAGAAACTGTTAAGCAACAGCTTGAAAATTCACAGGAGAAAAATAAAATTAAATGATGAAAATACATTTAAATTGATCTCAGATTCTGGATTGAATTGGCACTAGCACTACCAGTAAAATAGCTTCAGCTAATCTCTGAGTGTGTCAGTGGCTTCTCTTGAGATACAGTTAAAGTAATTGGAAGAAAAATAACAAAAACAAGAAGGCAAAAGATTTTTTAGTAAGTTTCAATTCTAATCTCTATTATTCACATCCCAAACTATTATTCATTCCATTTTTATTAACTGTGCTTATTAGTTATTCTTTATTATGGCCAGATAAAAGAACAATTGCATCATAGATTTTTTTTTCCCCAAGGAAAACTAATCTTAAATTTGTCCATATATGAAACACTTGATATTTAGTTTCAGTTTTGCCAGAGACCAAAGCCTTTTAATCCCATTTCTCAGCCAATGCAGGAATGCTTTCTACTATGTATTGATTAAAAAAAAAACACTAAATCTGAGATTGAACAAAAAATCTAGAAACAAAAATTTCTCATGTACTTTTAAAAATGTTAGATATTTTATGAGTAGAATGTAATGTTTTGCTATACATAGTAAAATTTCTGTAGTAAACAAATAGACATATCCATCATTTCACGTAGTTACCTTTTTAAATTTTTGGTGAAAAGACCAAATTCTACTCATTTAGCAAACATCCAGTACACAATACAATATTATTAGCTATAGTCCCCATGCTGTACATGAGGAGGTTAAGGTACTATGATCAATCAACCTGGCTCAGAAGCACAACTCTAGATGAATCTCTGTAACATATAGTTGGTGTTACTTAAAACAGATTTCAATTTTCGTCCCAATCCCATGACTGGAGTAAGGGTATTACAGTTCTCCAAAAAAACTGAGAAAATCATTTGCCCAAAGAGACACTGTGAGCTAGATAGTAAAAGAGTAAATGCTCATGGCAAAAGCAAAACCAACATGGACTTGTGAACAGTACTAATAAAGCTTATCCTGAGGGGAACAGATGACTGAAGTTAGTTCTACTGGTCAACTTTAAGTTAACCAGGCAATGCATTGGAAGGGATCAATGAGCTGAATTGGACGTATAACAAAAGACATAATGTGATGTGTGTAATATGTCCTGAGAAGTTTAAGAAGTTAGAAATGATAGATTTAAGGGGACTGTAATAGAAACTGTAGCTGAATTTGAAAATGGAAGGACCCTGTACCCTTTATTAAAGGTTCTTGTACTGTGCTATAAGTAATTACAGTACGTGTAATTGTATCACTATAAGCAACTGGCCTCAAAATGTTTTACTCATTCACCTCTATATCTAAAAATTTTCGGCCAGGCATGGTGGCTAACACCTGTAATCCCAACACTTTAGGAAGACGAGGCAGGTGGATCACTAGGTCAGGAGTTGAAGACCAGCCTGGCCAAGACAGTGAAACCTCGTCTCTACTAAAACTACAAAAATTAGCCTGGTGCAGTGGCAGGTGCCTGTAATCTCAACTACTCAGGAGGCTGAGGCAGGAGAATTGCTTGAACCCAGATGGCAGAGGTTGCAGTGAGCCAAGATAGTGCCACTCCACTCCAGCCTGGGCAACAGAGTGAGACTCCATCTCAAAAAATAAAAATTTCCATGCAAAAATCACTAACATTAACATATTATTATTTGCAAAGGAAATACGTCTTGGTTTACTTTTGCAGTACATATATTATAAAAATACATAATAGAAAAATATAATTGTATAAAGATAAATAAATATTTTAAATGACTATTTTACTTCAAAAATATTTTTATTAATAATGTTTTTAAAAGCTTTGCTACTTTTGATGGCTTTGTGTTATCATTTGCTTCTATTTCAAGGCACTATATATACTTAGGTAAAGTCCATTATTCACAACAAAGGACATAAATACATATGTCATATATCCTTCTTAAGATTTTCCAGTTTTTCTGACCAAAATCTTGCTGATTGTATTAGACTGTTACTGTTTTTACCTATTTTTTGGTTTAAGAAAAGATGAAATACACAAATAGAAATACGATTGCAAAAGTTTCTTATGGGTTGATGATTCTTGCTTTGTATTATTTTCTCAATTGTGGTTTCTTTGCTGAAAACTGAATCAATCTCTTGTCTATTTACCGATGGTTATTTTAGTCAAAACTTAAATAATATGATCAGTAAATGCATCTACTAGTTTATGTAATCTATAGTGCAGTGTAATAAACTGAAAGTACCATAAGTTTGCTATGGTATTTATCTTCAAGATCGTCTGGTTTTCTCTTGTGATGCACAATAGCATGAGTGCAGGTCCATTGGTAATTAAATAACTGGTTTCCCTTTTTTCTGGAGGTTTTTTTTTATGCCTTAGTATGTCTTATCTAACCAACGTGATACTTGACTGTCAGATAATGGACAAACAATGCTGCTGTCAATCTAGGTACTGAGTATTATTAATAATCAATCATATTACTTATATAAATGTAAACAGGATTATAATATCTTTTACAATCTAATAAGTCATGTTGGATGTGTATCCAAATATTAGATACAGGAAAGGCATAATTAAACTTTTGTCTCAGAAAGATGTTTGTGATAACAGTATAGAGAATTTTTAGACTATATGAAGACATTACTTACATGGAAAATAGTAAGACCTTGGGCTCAGTCAATGACTGAAAGGACTGAGAAGTGGAGTGGAATCCTGGAGATATTAAAGGAATGGTCCAATTGGATTTGCTGATTTATAAAATGTCTGGATGACAAAGAGGGAAAAGTCTAGGGTGGCTTCTAGTTGTATCACTTGGACAAATGCAGGGTGATGATGACAGTCACAGATATAAAAAACAGAAAAGGGAGATAAAATCTTAATGAAGTTAGTGAATGCAGTTTGGGTTTGTTCAATTCAAGTTTTCTGGGAGATGTAAAGTTGAAGACGTCTGCTTGTCTCTTGAGCATATAGATGTAGCTCAGAAGTCCAAGTTCAGAAAGTATAGAAGTAATCTACATGCAGGCCAGGTGCAGTGTCTCACCAGCCTGTAATCCCAGTACTTTGGCAGACCAAAGTGGGTGGATCACTTGATGGTAGGAGTTCAAGACCAGCCTGGCCAACTCGGTGAAACCCTGTCTCTACTAAAAATACAAAGAAACTAGCTGGGTGTGGTGGTGTGGGCCTGAAGTCCTCGCTACTTGGGATGCTGAGGCAGGAGAATTGCTTGAACACAGGAGTTAGAGGTTGCAGTGAGCTGATATCACATCACTGCACTCCAGCCCAAGCAACAGAGTAAGACTCCATCTTCAAAAAAAAAGAAATTATCTACATACAGGTAGTAATTAGAAATATAGATCAAGATTTAAATGCACAGTGTTTTAGAACAATGATCCATCATTTTTGAATGTCACATTTTAATTTTGAAACTCTAGATCCCATCCTTAGAAATAGGTGTGTATATATATTTAAGAAAAAGGTTTGTAATTATTATAATTGTATATCTATAACTAAATATAATACATATCTGTAAATACATAGTCTCAGGAGTTTTACTGTGTCCTTAAAGCCCACTTCAGGACCGTAGTTTCGGTCTTTTTGATATAGAGTGAAAAGACCTGAAGATTTAATACACATTCCTGAGGAAGATACAAAATTTAAGTAACAGTCCTAATGACCTTCATATTTTAAGAAAAGGACTTTAAAAACAAAACAAAAAACTCTGAGAAGTGGCTGAAAAATAAAGAGAATATAATGATGGTGATTTGAAAATCAAAGGAGAAGCAAGTTTTAAGAAGGTAACTGAAATCAATTGTGTCAAAAATTGAATGCATACATATATTAATATACACATATAGTTTTGTTCTTGTGTGTTTATGCATATATGTATGTTTGTGTGGATATTCAACTTTTGACATATGTACATTTGTATAAATGCGGTGTAGGTGTGTGGTATATGTGTGCTTAGAGAAGCCTAAAAATACAGCCTAGGGAGGGGATAATTGATGGGGTAAGATGGACTCTATTGGGGTTGGGGATTTAAAGAAAATGAAGAAGGGCTGGAGTAATTGCTGAAGGGAATGGGAAATAGGCCAGATAAGAAAAATGTGAGAGGATTGCCAAGCCGTTGTGGTTACCTCTGAGTTTGGATACCATAAATTTGCCATGATACTAACCTTCAAGATCATCTGGTTTTCTCTGATGGTGCACAACGACATGGGTGCAGGTCCGAAGCAGAGGAGGTGGATATTTGAATTAATTTGGTGCTTCTCAAAAGGTAAAGAGGAGGAGAATATCAGAAGCAACTGGGAATGTTTTTTAACTACTCATATCTGTAACTATAGGGCTAGGAAAATATTGTTTACAATAATGCACAAGTGAATGCTGACTGAATAAAGAAGACAGAAAAGCTAGAAATAGGCCTGTAATAATAACCACCTTTCACAAAGTTGGCAAAATAGAAAATAGGATGAGTGGAATTAGAGAACAATTTATTACTGATATTGGAGTGATAAAATTATTAAAATAGATTCAAATGTATCTTTAACATTGCAAGTTATGATGGAAAACCAGATGTTTTCAGATGATAAAATGACCAAAGAAATAGATTTGTTATCTTGAACAATCAGATTAATCAAATAGTTAATTCAGAGGCAACAGCATACGATGTTGAAACATTCTAGCTGTTTAATTCTCAACACCAGTTCTGACTGTCTGACTTGGGCAAGTTACTTTGCCTTGCTCCTACCCCCTGATTTCCTTGTTCTAAAATATATATATATATATATATATATATATATATATATATATATATATTGTGAGAATAGAGTGAATTAATATATGCTAAAAAACTTATAATCATGTCTTGTACATAGTAACAATTTTCTGGAAAGAATTATTGTTAAATCTCAATTTTACTTTTATTACACTAATGTTACTTCAATTAACAATGAATTCTTACTGAATGGAAAATGCATTTTAAAATAGCTAAAATCTATTTAAAATTTTTAAAAACTAGATAAAATCTAATTATCTGCAGAGGTCATCGTTTTCTAAAATATTTAAGTTATAATTAATTGTAAAATCGATTATTGATGGATTTATCTTTTAGCCCCTACTTCCCCTAGAAGCTGTTAACTGTACTTAGCAATTAGTATTAAATAAGTCAGATCCTTCCAACTTCATTTTGCATAGCACTCTTATCTTTATTGTGACAATATATATGCAGTGGTTCTCCTTAACTGCCTTCATGTTAACCTTAGCATAACTCCCAAGTAGGCTATACAAATTTTCTGAATATAATGGGTCTTCTATTTGGAGGACATGAGAAAACAGAGATACTATCATTAAAACCTGTCACAGAGAATGAGATGCATGAGGCATGAGTTTTCCACTTTGTTTGGGCCTGGCGCTTTCCTCTTTACATCTATTTTTTTAAAAACATAGTCTCATATTCTTTGTCGCCATATACATGCATTTTTGAAATTCAAATTTATCAACCTAAATAATCATTATCCCCTGTATTTATTCTCCAATATGATATGTTTCTGACTGTACTGACCCTTGGATAAGGTCAATACACTGAGGTGATACAGCTATATTAAATCATAAACTCAACTTTTTTGGTCATTTTTATTTTCCTTCTCTTTTCTGTTTTTAACCTTGTATCATGTGTTAAATATGTTCCTGAATACCAGACAAAAATGAGATGTCTGTGCAACTATTTAGATAAAGGCAGGTAAGGCTACATGTCCTTATTTTCAGCTTATGGGAAATATGCTAGCAAAGAGACCCAATGGTATGTGAGGATTCCACATGGCCCATGACATAAAAAGCCAGAATCAGTAGTCTTAATAATCCAGACTATAAGCAAAACTAAGAACAATCAGCTTAATTCGTAAAAAATTATTTCATCGCCCTAATCTTATTCTCATCTCTACATTGGTCTTCCTTCTGCTGCTCCAGAAAATTGTAGCTCTGTGACGCTTTTAAAAATAATTTTTATGCTTCAATTGACTAGGAAAAACTTGATTCCCTGTTATTATTTGTTTCAAAACAAACTTTAAAATAATTTTTCTTTTCTCTTTACAAGTTACTCTCATGCTTGATTATTTTTTATTACATCGTAAATTTTGATGATTTACTATGACTGCTTCACAAAAGGAGTTCATAGATGTTCTGGCCGCCAGAATTTTACATGCAGATGTCATTAGCCCACAAGAGCATTTGTTCATTTGCCTAAGGGATTTATCCACAGGACACACACATATACACACAGAGATCAACACTCTGAGTTTTCAATAGAACTCTAGAATCTGACCTGAGGTCACACTGCAATTAGACAACATCTTACTTTTGATTAAATAATAACACCTGACTCATAAAAACAACAGATCAAGCCATGCCAGATAGCTTTTGAGAAATGATTTTGTTAGATCTATTTATTTTCTCTGCTGTACATTTTTTAATTAAGTATTGTTTTATAGTTAACAAAAAATAAGAACTATACAAAGGTTAAAGCAATAGACATTATTTTTCCTGGATAAAATGGCTCTTAGGCATATAGCACTAGCAATTCGCCCAGAAGGAATTTGAATGCCAACAGAGCAGCTCCTGGTGCTTTCCACGGGACACAAAGTAAAATGCCTTTACGAACAAAGAAACATATGTCTTTCTAAACAAAGTCTGCAATGCTTAAGAGAATCAAGTTGACTAATACATATAGCTATTCACATATATGTTAATTAATTTAATTATCACTAAAACTATTTAAGACTGATTATTCTTATTTTACAGACTAGAAAACCGACACATTCAAATGTAAAAGATTTGCTACGGTCAGATGGCTAATGAGAGACACAAATAGAACTTAATGCCATTTTGCTTTTCCTTTGTAGTTACCTAAATTACAAAATAGCTAGTAGTTAAAATATTGAAACAAGAAAATATATATATGTAAAAAATAAATTCAGTTGCAATCACTTTCATTTCACATATATGCATACACATGTGTTCATATGTACATATATGCATGGCTGGAAATTTATATATATGAATATGCATACATATAATTTTATTTAAATAGATTAATGCCATGCATATTATTTTGAAATTATATTATTCTATTATTAGAAGGATTTATAATAATTTTCAGGATATAGCATATGTTATTTAACCATTTCAATATGAATTTTTACGAAAATATCCATATCACAAATTGTACACATATAAGTGCTTAGGAATATTTTAAAGAACAGCTATCATGAAGTGGACATTCTTGATCAATGTTATTTTATTACTAGTACTATTTTTGATAAGTATTATTGAATTAGTCTCCAAAACTATCAGTTTACAGTGGCCATAATGGATAACAATTCTATTTTCTACATGTTATATTTTTAAACGAGTATTCTTACCATTTAAAATTTTTTCTTGTTCAATAGGAATACAAATATTATAGTATCATTTTACCGTTGATAATTCAATGACCTCATCACTGGTGAGATTGTGGACTGTTTTTAAGTGCACCTGCTCATAGCTTTCCTCATGCCTCTCCTCTTGATTTCTTTCTGTTTGTTTGTTTGTAGAAAGTGATTTATTTAAATAGAGAAACAGGAAATGGAGAGAGAAACAGCTAGCTGTCACACTGAGTGAAAAGGGTTGCCAGAGGAAGAAAACCAGAGAAGGAAAACTCTCCTCACACTGAGTGAGAGAATCCAGAAAAATGGAATCCAGGAGAGGAAAGACAGCTTCCACACTGGGTGGACCTCCTCTTGATTTCTATGCTGTGTTCACACTGATGGATAGGGTCATTCTCTTTCTTTTTCATTAAAAAATATTTTAGTCCCATTCTGTTACATGTTTCACAAAAATATCTTCCCAAACTGTCATTTTTAAAAATATGTTGTTCATGCGCAAATCAGACTTTTATACTGTTTTTGAGATAGGGTCTCACTACGTTGCTCAGTCTGGACTCAAATCCCTAGAAAAAAAAAAATCTTCTCCTGCCTCAGCCTCTGGAATAGCTGGGATTACATGCTCAAGGTACCATGCACAGCTTGTTTTATACTTATTTAAAGAGCTATATTATCTATGATTCTTTCCTCTACATATTGATTTTGTACTTTGCATCTTGCTTAAGTAGTATTCTCTGTCAGAAGATGATGATGGGCCAATAGTATCTTAAATTATACTCTGTCATTTGTTGAAAATTGCTTGAAAGTAATCATTAATTTATAAGAAATAAACTTTATTGTAATGTGAGGCAGAGCTCTAAATTTATTTTTGGATATGCAATCAGTTATCTCAGCATTAACTTGTCCCTTCTTTAATAACAAATGTAAAAGTAATCTTCACATATATCTAAGTGATACTGGAGTTAAGAAGCAGCTACTTAGACAGATAGTGAGGGTTTGGAAGTTCTCACTAAGGTTTTCCTTTTGATGAAAAGCAGCCCCCCAAATCATTTTCTTTCCTAACAAAGAGCAACCTGTAAAAGCAAACTGCAGATATAAACAAGCAAACTAGAAGCTTGCACAGGTGAATGCCAGCAGTTGTGCCCACAGAAATATACTACCTGGGACTAGGCGTGTTCAAAATATCGGCTCCATCTTCTCTTTTCACCAGCCACGTGTACAGTAAGCAGCGGACAAGATGGCCGGGCAGGTGGAAAGCTCCTTTGCATAATAAGATTAGGGTAGGGGGCCCAGCCTTCCCGTGTGCTATGTTAAGGTCACACCTGGCCAAACCAATCTGTAAGCCCTACATAAATCAGACACTGCCTCTTCAAGCCTTCTTATAAAATCTGCTGCCATCCACCACCGTGCCCCTTTTTTTCAGAAATTTCTCTCAGACAAGGAGCTGCGCGCTCTCTCTTTTCTTCTGCCAGTTAAACTTTACACTCCTTAACCCTGCCACATGTGTCCGTGTCCTTAATTTTCTTAGTGCTAGGCAACAAACCCTGGGTATTTACCCCAGACAACAATGCTCCCTCACAAGTATGTTTCTGAATATTCTTTGATCCACTGATCTGTTTACGTAATTTTATGCCTGAACTTAATGCTTTTGTTACTGCGAATGTATGGTGTTCGATTTTATTTTTATTTTTTTAACATTTATTAAGATAGTATCATGTGGTAGTACCGTGTGTCTGTTAAAATGGCCATTCCTGCAGGCATATTCTTCCCCTTACATTAACAGTGGAGTCTATTTTCTTTCCCTTTTATCTTCTCAGGACATGTAACCCTTCAGAACAATACAATGAAATAAAAGTGATTATTGCTGACTTCTGAACTCACGCCTTAAAAGACTTTCTAGTTTTCAATGTTATTACTGGAAAATAGTAGCCAGGTAAAGAGCTCCAACTACTTTGTGGTAGAAAATGGCTATGTAGAGAGAGAAAAATGCTGAAGGTTGAGAAATTAGATAGAGAGAAAGAAGCCTAGTATTATTACAGACACTCAAGGTAATATATCAGATATATGAATAAAGTTATCTCATATCTTCCAGCCCCGTAATTTAATCTGAAGAACCTATAAACTTAAATTGGTAATTTTAATTTACAAATTTCAATTTAAACCTATAAAATACTTTGCTTTACCTATAACTTGTACTTTGTATCTTGCTTAAAAATTATTCCCTGTTAGAAGAGGATAATGGAGCATTAGTTTAATGTAACTTAGCCTGAGGAAGTTCTATAGGCCCCTTTAAGTCAGGTAATTTCTAAACAACACTATTTTTTCTCCTAATATAATTTTAGACAAAGAATTTTCTACTTTTTCTTTATTTCATGTTTCAGTGTCCTAAAGACTATAATTAAATTCATCATAAGAATTCATATAATATCAATTACATTCTTTTAAGTGGATATATACTATTAAGAAATGGTCTTTCAGGCCGGGCACAGTGGTTAACACCTGTAATCCCAGGACTTTGGAAGGCCAAGGCGGGTGAATCATGAGGTCAGGAGATCAAGACCATCCTGGCTAACATGGTGAAACCCCATCTCTACTAAAAATACAAAAAATTAGCTCAGTGTGGTGGCACACACTTGTAATCTCAGCTACTTGGGAGGCTGAGACATGAGAATTGCGGAACCTGGGAGGCAGAGGTTGCAGTGAGCCAAGATAATGCCAGTGCACTCCAGCCTAGGTGACAGAGCAAGGCTCCATCTCAAAAAAAAAAAAACAAAACAAAGGGTCTTTCTAGATTAAAGTGGTTCTTACATTTACTTTGAAAACTATTGGGTATTATATTTATAATTATGAAGATGAAACTTCTCTTTTTTGTTGCTATTAGCTGTTTATATATGCACAATTCACCTGAAAACAAATATTAGTTAATATTTTCAATTTTTTTGTCCATTTCTTATATGCGCCATTTATATCAATTCAGGAGGGGCAAAGAGATGGATTAAGGAATTTTCCTGTTTTCGGTTCTAAAGAGCCTTATAGTTTTGGTGTTTTGTGTTTAGATTTCATTACAATTTCATCTTTATTTATTTAGTCATTTATACTATTTAGAATCAGTTTTCCTTTTGATGAAGCAATAAAAAGTCATGTAATTGGGTAGCAGTAATTTAATACACTAGCTACAAGCTTTTAAAATACTAGAAATTTGTGTTACAGGTTTATAGATTATACATTTCTGACAACTAAATTTCTTTCTGTAGGCAATTTTGTTACTTAACAAAATTAGTTTTCCTTAAGCATTACCATTCACTAATACATTTAAAAATTAGTAACATGTTTTGTTTTCTGGAAACATTATTTTATATTATGATGCTTTCTAATCACATAAATGCAGACTTAAACACATTTTTTTCTTTAAACCACATTTTGTTTCCCTACTCCACCCTCAGATTAGGTCATTTACGTCTTCTCTACATATCATGTATAAATGCTTTTCTGCAAAAATGTTCATTAGAGAGGATATTGACTCACAGGAATGCCCCTTTAGGAACAGTAGCAGGAACAATGGGAGTCCCAGGGGTACCAGATAAGCCAAGTATATCAAAATCATATTACAAAAGTTCTAAAACTTTAACTGTAATTAGAACAACCCACAAAAAGCAAGGAACTATATGCCGAACTTAAACAAAATGACGGGTTCATGAAATAAATATTTAAAAAGCAATTTGAGTTTCCATTCAGAATAGACAAAATGTCAAAGAAACAATTAAAAAAAAATCACCCATTTTACCAGGAACCAAGAAAGTCAAAATGTTCTTTATAAAAGGGAATTCATACTATACAGCTATAAAAAAGAATGAGTTCATGTGGGGATATGGATGAAGCTGGAAGCCATCATTCTCAGCAAACTATAACAGGAACAGAAAGCCACATACCACATGTTCTCACTCATAAGTGGGAGCTGTGCAGTGAGAACACATGGACACGGGGAGGGGAACATCACACACTCAGACCTGTCAAGAGTGGAGGGCAAGGGGAGAGAGAGCACTAGGATAAATAACTAGTGCACGCAAGTTTAAAACCTAGCTGACGGGTTGATGGGTGCAGCAAACCACCAGGGCACAGGTATACCTTTGTAACAAACCAGCATGTTCTGCACATGTATCCCAGAACTTAAAGTAAAATAAATAAAATAAAAATAACAAAAAGGATATGCAAACAAAAAAAAAAGGAAAAAGAAAAAGAAAAGAAAAGAAAGGAGAATTCACTGATGCTGTTACTGAGATGAATCAGATGTTGAAATTATCTGGCAAGGATTTTAAAACAGCCATCATCAATTCCAATCAATTACAAATTCTCTTAAGGGAAATGTGAAATAGAAAAACTCAGCAAGAAATTGAGGTTATAAGAAAAACAAAGAGAAAGATAAGACTGCAAAATCCACTAACAAATAAAATCTCAGTGAATGGACTCAGTGTTAGGGTGGAGATGACAAATGACAGAATTTGTTAATTTGTAGACAGAGAAATCACCCAGTCACCCCATCTGAAGAACACAAGCAAAATAGAGTTAAAAAATGAACATAAAATAAAATTAACACTGATTTTATATAATTTACATATCCATCAATAAACTGTTTAATATCTTACTCAATTTTAAGCCCACACTTTTCTTTTTATTTAAGCCATTATATTTTCAGCAATATGTTATATGCTAACTCATTTGTCAACAAAAATGATGACATTCCAAAGATGTCCAGAATCTCTCTCTCTCCATCGTTCTTGTGTGTGTGAGGCGGGGGGATGGGGGGGATGTATTAGTCTTAGAAGGGATTTTTAAAAATTATCTCAATTTGAAATTTTTAGTACCCTAAGGTGATTTACATACTCTGTTCTAGAGAAATTGTCTAGTGCTTATGAAATAATATATGTAGATGTTTTTAAAGGCAGCCAACTTACTGTTCATCTTTGTGAATAAAATAGCTTCGGATTAAAACAAAATTGATATAAATATTTCCTTTTGAGTGTTAGAAGCTAAAACAGCAGCTATGTCTGGGGCTTTTATTTAAATATTTATAATTACTTGTGAACTCTATCAGTCATATCAGTTCTTGGCATAGCTATAGCAAATTTACTTATACAAATAATTTAATTAATATTTCCAAATACCATGATTGATGAAGAAAAATGGTCTATATATAAGGAATATTTGAGTGTAAAAGGGCTACTACAATGTGTAAACAAATTACACTTCTTTTGAAACTAACTTTTTAGTAAAAGAAAAAGCACTATTTTACCAATCATTTGATCATATTAAACTGCTAGTTAAAATATTTGACATATGAAATATGCAAAAATTATATAAATCTTTATAAAAATATAAATGATCCCCATGATATTCTCTCCATGATGTAAAAATATACTCATGTCTTACTTGAATATTTTGCCCTGATAATCATTTTTAAAAGTAATAGTAAAAAATTTTAAGGTATAGCATTTAAATTGCTTGCATGTATTTCATCCATCTAATATTTGTTAATTTATTAAGAATTTTCCATTTCCATTTTTTACTATTCTAATATAATTTTGAAAACAAATTCTAGATTTAGCAATAAAAATACAGGATGTTCAATTAAATTTATATTCCATATAAACAACCAAATCTTTTTAGCACTCATATGTCACAAATATTGTATAGGACACTCTTATAATAAACAATTGTTTTTTGTTGACCTAAAATTAAAATTTACTGGCCAGCCATGTATTTTATTTGGCAACTCTTAGTTTATATTCTAGAATGTGCTCCCTTGTGTCTCTTTGTGTGGTAATGTTTCTCATTTCTTTTCCATTTCATAACTTGTATTCTCTCTCTAGAGCTCTAGTTGTTTGCTTATAATTTATTGACAATTATATCAGTCTATTGACTGTTATATTTTACTTACCATTGTACTTACTATATAACAAACTAACACAATTTAAATGCATTTGAAAAAACACATAAATGATATTTCTTGACTCTGCATCTAGTTTTATAATTTTAGTTATTAACTAGGGAATTACAGTTAGCTTTAAATAGTTCACTGTAGATGATGGGAGAATATATTGACTGTGAATTGACATGAACTTTGATCAAGAAAATAAAATTGATTCTTCTACAATCTTATGAAATATCTATGATTTGCAACTGATGTATTGAGTGGATTTATATTAACACAGAAACAAGTGAAATGTTGAAATTGATTCTTATATTGTTAAATCTCGACTTTCTTCTGTAGTTTATGCAAATTAACCAACACCTAGTCTTTTGTTTCTATTAGGTAATGTAAGGGACCAGAATACAATATGTAAAATCTACCACTTGCTGTATTGGATATTTTAAGCTGAATGAAATTGAGAAATGTTATTTGGCAACTCTTACTTACTTGGAAGCAGAAAGGTTACTCTCAGATCTTCTCTTACCTTTTTCCACAGAAGCAGATCATAAAAGAATATCTGATCTTGATCTATCTTCCCTGAAAGTGGTTCATAAGACCCTCATTCCAGAGGGGTCCTGCACTATAACTGGAGGCTGTAAAGAATCTGAACAAACAGCCCTTGCTAAATTCCTCCTAGTTTATTATTATTAGATCATACCCTTTATCCTCCAATTGTATTCTGCAAGACTGTTGTCCATAAAAATACACAGTATTCCCTGGGTCTTTTTGTCATGTTAAGCTTATATTAAATGAATTTGTCATGCTTTTCCCTTGTTAACCTGTCTGTTGTTCTATGGTTGTCAGCTATGAAGCCTGTGGCAGGTGAAGAAAAGATAGCTACTTGTTGACCCGTACAGCAGGAAGATATGTTTCCTGGGATCTTTTGCTTTATTCAAATTGTTCACAGACCGAAAAAGCATGAGGACTACTGTTAACAGTAGTCTTCAATTGGAAGCCCTAGACTGAGCTAACCTGTTTTTAAAACATAAGAATCACATTATTTTTCTACAAATTACTCTTGTATTTAAAAATAGGATATGCTGTGAGGAATGGTGCACCTTGGCCCACATACTATACTTTTCCCATGGTTTTGCAATTCACAGACCAGGTCATTCCCTTGGGTGCCTACACCACCAGGGCCCTGCGTTTCAAGCACAAAACTGGGCAGCCATTTGGGCAAACACCAAACTAGCTGCAGGAGTTTTTTTTGTTTTGTTTTTGTTTTTTGTTTTTTTTCCCATAACCCAGTGATTCCTGAAATGCCAATGAGATAGAACTGTTCACTCTTCTAAAAAGGGGCTGAAGCCAGGGAGTCGAGTGGTCTAGCTCAGCAGAACCAACCCCCATGGAGCCCAGCAAGCTAAGATCCACTGGCTTGAAATTCTTGCTGCCAGCACAGCAGTCTGAAGTTGACCTGGGACACTCAAGCTTGCTGGGGGAAGGAGCATCCGCCATTACTGAGGCTTGAGTAGGTGGTTTTCCCCTATCAGTGTAAACACAGCCATGGGGAAGTTCCAACTGGGCAGAGCCCTCCACAGCTCAGCACAGCAGCTGTAGCCAGACTGCCTCTCTAGATTCCTCCTCTCTGGGCAGGGCATCTCTGAAAGAAAGGCAACAGCCCCAGGCAGGGGCTTGTAGACAAAACTCCCATCTTCCTAAGACAGAGCACCTGGGGGAAGAGGCAGACAAATTTTTCTACCTGCTGGCTCTGAAGAGAACAGCAGATCTCCCAGCACAGTGATCAAACTCTGCTAAGGGTCAGACTGCATCCTCAAGTGGGTTTCTGACCTCTGTGACTCCTGACTGGGAGACATCTCCCAGCAGGGGTCAACAGACACTTCAAACAGGAGAACTCTAGCTGGCATCTGGTGGGTACCTCTCTGGGACGAAGTTTCCAGAGGTAGGAACAGGCAGCAACCTTTGCTATTCTGCAGTTTCTGATGGTGATATCCAGGCAAACAGGGTCTGGAGTGGACCTCCAGCAAGCTCCTGCAAACCTGAAGCAGATGGGCCTCACTGTTAGTAGGAGAACTAACAGACAGAAAGGAATACCATCAACATTAACAAAAAGGATGCCCACTCAGAAACCCCATCCAAAGATCACAAACATCAAAGACCAAAGGTAGATAAATCCATGAAGATGGGGAGAAACCATCGCAAAAAGGCTGAAAATTACAAAAACCAGAACACCTCTTCCCCTCCAAAGGATCACAACTCCTCACCAGTAAAAGAACAAACCTGAACAAAGAATGAGTTTGACAAATTGACAGAAGTAGACTTCAAAAGGTGGGTAATAACAAAGTCCTCTGAGCTAAAGGAGCATGTTCTAACTGAATGCAAGAAAGCTAAGAATGTTGAACAAAGGTTAGAGGAATTGCTAGCTAGAATAACCAGTTTAGGTAAGAATGTAAACCTGATGAAGCTAAAAAACACAGCAGGAGAACTTCATGAAGCATACACAAGTATTAATAGCTGAATTGATCAAGCAGGAGAAAGGATATCAGATATTGAAGATCAACTTAATAAAATAAAGCATAAAGACAAGATTAGAGAAAAAAGAAAAGGGAACAAATAAACCTTTAAGAAATATGGGACTATGTGAAAAGACCAAACCTACATTTGATTGGTGTACCTGAAACTGATGGAGAGAATGGAACCAAGGTGGAAAACATTCTTCAGGATATTATCCAGGACAATTTCGCCAATCTAGCAAGACGGGCCAACATTCAGAGAAAACACCACAAATATACTCCTTGAGAAGAGCAACTTCAAGACACATAATCATCAGATTCACCAAGGTTGAAATGAAGGAAAAATGTTAAGGGCAGCCAGAGAGAAAGATCGGGTTATCCACAAAGGGAAGCCCATCATACTAACAGCAGTTCTCTCTGCAGAAACACTACAAGCCAGAAGAGAGTGGGGGCCAATATTCAACATTCTTAAAGAAAAGAATTTTCAACCCAGAATTTCATATCCAGCCAAACTAAGCTTCATAAGTGAAGGAGAAATACAATCCTTTACAGACAAGCAAATGCTGAGAGATTTTGTCACCACCAGGTGTGCCTTACAAGCACTGCTTAAGGATGCAGTAAACATTGAAAGGAACAACTGATACCAGCCACTGCAAAAACATACCAAATTAGAAAGACCATCAACACTATGAAAAAACTAATGGACAAAATAACCAGCTAGCATCATAATGACAGGAACAAATTCACACATAATAATATTAACCTTAAATGTAAATGGGCTAAATGCCTCAATTAAAAGACACAGACTGCCAAATTACTTAAAGAGTCAAGACCTATTGGTGTGCTGGTATTTAGGAGACCCACCTTATATGCACAGACATACATAGGGTCAAAATAAAGAGATGAAGGAGATTTACCAAGCAAATGGGAAAAGAAACAAAAATAGGGTTTGCAATCCTAAAATCTGTCTGATAAAACAGACTTTAAACCAACAAAGATCAAAAGAGACAAAGAAGGGCATTACATAATGGTAAAAGGATCAATGCAACAAGAAGGCCTAACTAACCTAAATATATACACATCCAAGACAGGAGTATCCAGATTCATAAAGCAAGTTCTTAGAGACCTGCAAAGAGACTTAGACTTTCAAACAATAATAGTGGGAGACATTAACACCCCACTGTCAATATTAGACAGATCAGTGAGACAGAAAATTAACAAGGCTATTCAGGACTTGAACTCATCTCCATACCAAGTAGACCTAATAGACATGTGCAGAACTCTCAACCACAAATCCACAGAATATATTCTTCTCAGCACTACGTAGCACTTATTCTAAAATTGACCAAAAATTGAATGTAAAACACTCCTCAGCAAATGCAAAAGAATGGAAATCCTTACAGTCTCTCAGACCACAGTGCAATAAAATTTAGAATTTAGGATTAAGAAACTCACTCAAACCACATAACTACATGGAAACTGAACAACCTGTTCCTGAATTACTACTGGGTAAATAACAAAATGAAAGCAGAAACAAATAAGCTCTTTGAAACCAATGAGAACAAAGACACAACACATCAGAATCTCTGGGACACAGCTAAAGCAGTGTTAAGAGGGAAATTTATAGCACTAAATATTCATAAGAGAAAGCAGGAAGTATGTAAAATCGACACCCTAACATCACAATTAAAAGAACTAGAGAAGCAAAAGCAAACAAATTCAAAAGCTAGCAGAAGACAAGAAATAACCAAGATTAGAGCAGAACTGAAGGAGACAGAGACATGGAAACTCTTCAAAAAACCAATTAATCCAGGAGCTGGTTTTTTGAAGAGATCAACAAAATAGGTAGAACACTAGCTAGACTAATAAAGAAAAAAAGAGAGAAGAATCAAATAGATGCCATAAAAAATGATAAAGGAGATATCACCATCAATCCCACAGAAATAAAACTACCATCAGAGAATACTATAAACACTTCTATACAAATAAACTACAAAATCTGGAAGAAATGGATAAATTCCTGGACGCATACACCCTCTCAAGCCTAAACCAGGAAGAAGTCAAATCTGTGAATAGAACAATAACAAGTGCTGATATTGAGGCAGTAACTAATAGGCTACCAAAGAAAATAAGTCCAGGACCAGATGGATTCATAGCTGAATTCTACCAAAGGTACAAAGAGGAGCTAGTACCATTCCATCTGAAACTATTACAAACAATAGAAAAAGAGAGAATCCTTCCTAACTCATTTTATGAGGCCAGCATCATCCTGATACCAAAACCTGGCAGAGGCACAAAAACAGGAAGTTTCTGGCCAATGTCTCTGAGGAACATCAATGCAAAAATCTTTAATAAAATACTGGCAAACCAAATCCAGCAGCATATCAAAAACTTATCCACCATGATGAAGTCAGCTTCATCCCTGGGATGCAGGGCTGGTTCAACATACACAAATTAATAAATGTAATCAATCACATAAACAGAACCAATGAAAAAACCACATGATTATCTCAATAGATGCAGAGAAGTTCCTCAATAAATTTAACACCGCTTCATGCTGAAAACTTTCAATGAACTAAGTATTGATTATCTCCAAATAATAAGAACTATTTATGACAAACCCACAGCCAACATCTTACTGAATGGACAAAAACTAGAAGCATTTCCTTTGAAAACTGGTACAAGGATGCCCTCTCTTACCACTTATATCCAACATAGTATTGGAAGCTCTGGCCAGGGCAATCAGGCAAGAGAAAAAAATAAAGCGTATTCAAGTAGGAAGAAAGGAAGTCAAATTGTCTCTGCTTGCAGATGACATGATTGCATATTTAGAAAACCCCATCATCTCAGCCCTAAATCTTCATAAGCTGATAAGCAACTTCAGCAAAGTCTCAGGATACAAAATCAATGTGCAAAAATCACATGCATTCCTATATACCAACAACAGACAAACAGAGAACTAAATCACGAGTGAACTCCCATTCACAATTGCTACAAAGTGAATAAAATACCTAAGAATACAACATACAAGGGACATGAGGGACCTCTTCAAGGGGAACTACAAACCACTGCTCATGGAAATAAGAGAGGACACAAAGAGAAAACACTTTGCATGCTCATGGATAGGAAGGATCAATATTGTGAAAATGACCATACTGCCTAAAGTAATTTATAGATTCAATGCTATCACCATCAAGCTACCATTAACTTTCTCACAGAATTAGAAAAACATTACCTTAAATTTCATGTGGAACCAAAAAAGAGCCCTCATAGCAAAGACAATGTCAAGCAAAAAGAACAAAGCTGGAGGCATCACACTACCTGACTTCAAACTATACTGCAAGGCTACAGTAACCAAAACAGCATGGTACTGTTACCAAAAGAGATATATAGATCAATGGAGCAGAACAGAGGCCTCACATCTACAACCATCTGACCTTTGACAAAGCTGACAAAAACAAGCAATTGGGAAAAAATTCCCTATTTAATAAATAGTGTTGGGAAAACTGGCTATTCGTATGCAGAACACTGAAAATGGACTCCTTCTTTACACCTTATACAAAAATTAACTCTAGACTTAAAAGTAAGACCTAAAACCATGGAAACCCTAGAAAAAAATCTAGGCAATACAATTCAGCACATAGACATGGGCAAAGACTTCATGACTAAAACACGGAAAGCAATGGCAACAAAAGCCAAAATTGACAAATGAGATCTAATTAAACTAAAGAGCTTCTGCATAACAAAAGAAACTATCATCAGAGTTAACAGACAACCTACATAATGGAGGAAAATTTTGGCAATCTATGCATCTGACAAAGGGCTAATATCCAGAATCTACAAAAAACTTAAACAAATTTACCAGAAAAGAACAAACAATCCTGTCAAAAAGTGGGCAAAGGATATGAACACACACTTCTCAAAATAAGACATTTATGCAGTCAACAAACATGTGAAAAAAAGCTCATCATCACTGGTCATTCGAGAAATGAAAATCAAAACCACAATGAGATACCGTCTCATACCAGTTAGAATAGCAGTCATTAAAAAGTCAAATAACAACAGATACTGGAGAGGATGTGGATAAATAGGAACAGTTTTACACTATTGGAGGGAATTTAGTTCAATCATTGTGGAAGACACTGTGGTGATTCCTCAAGGATCTAGAACCAGAAATACTGTATGACCCAGAAATCCCATTACTGGGTATATATCTGAAGAATTATAAATTATTGTGCTATAAAGGCACATGCACACTTACGTTTACTGTGGCACAGTTAACAATAGCAAATACTTGAAACCAAACCAAATGCCCATCAATAATAGACTGGATAAAGAAAATGTGTCACATATACACCATGGAATATTGTGGAGGCATAAAGAAAGATGAGTTCATATCCTTTGCAGGGACATGGATGAAGCTGGAAACTGTCATTCTCAGAAAACTAACACAGGAACAGAAAACCAAACACCACATGTTCTTAATCATAAGTGGGAGTTAAACAATGAGAACACATGGACACAGGGAGGGGAACATCACACTGGGGCCTCTTGGGGGGTGTGGCCAGAAGAGGGATAGTGTTAAGAGAAATACCTAACATAGATGGCGAGTTGATTGGTGTAGCAAACCACCATGGCACGTGTATACCTATGTAACAAACCTGCATGTTCTGCACATGTACCCCAAGGATTTAAAGTATAATAATAATAATAATAAAAAGATGATATGGTAGCTACTACTTTGCAGTTATATAAGAGCAATAACAATGATTTTAACATTCTGTCTTAAACATTTTTCTCACCCATATAACTTTCAAAGATCATTCAGCCTATAAGTAATTTGGTAATTCTACATAAATTCCAATAAAAAAGATATAAAACATAGCCATTTTTTCTTGCCAATGAGGGGGATGATGTTGGTCAGATTTTACCAAGACAGTTTTACTCAGTTTAATGAAGGTGGTTTAAAAATAGGTAATTTCAAATATCCAGTCATTTTTATTATACTTAATTTTCCCAAATTAAATGATATTAACTAAAATTAAGGGTATTAAAAAATGACCAAAAGTATAATAGGACCACTGTTATATGTGACATTATATTGGAAGCTCTCATGTATAAGCTAACATGTTACTATTTGTAAGCCACACCATTTTCTTAAAAGTAACCTTGTGTTTTATGATGACATTGATTAAAGCTAACATTTGTTAACCCTTGTTACAAGCTTTAGACACATCATCTCATTTCAACCTTTAAAAAATTTCTCCAATTGGGTATTATTGTTTATATTTCATTGAGGAGAAAATTGAAACTCAGAGAAGTCACTCAGTGGATGGGAGCTTCAAACCAGGCTTTTATTTATAATGCTCATCTTATGAGATGCCATATAGCTGCTCTTCAGAAAGGTTTCAGAATGAGAGAAAGAAACTAGAACCCAATCAATATTCTATCGATTAACTAAATGTTGGAATACTGTGTGTGTGTGTGTGTGTGTGTGTGTGTGTGTGTGTGTGTGTGTGTCTTACAGCTGAGGATGTGTGTAGCTTTTCCACTAGATGCTCCTTGAGTAAGGAATGTCTCAAAATAATTTTTTTTACTTTGGCTTGGTTCAGGTCAGGATGTAAAGTTGGAGATTTTGAAGAGGAAAATCTGTTGAGGACAAGAGAATTTGAGCCTTTCTGAAGCCAAAAACATCTCTCCACCAAAACACCTGATCTTATTTATGTTTTTTTCACTTTACATGATCTCATATTGATCATGCCTATAAAAATATTATAAGTTAATTAATAAGACACATGTTTGATTTTATTTAGCGGTCATGATGACAGCATTTTCAAAATTATAGCTCAAACAAAAGATTGTTATTTTGTTTTGTGAATGTTTCTGGTTCATTTTTATTGTCTGATAATGGCTCTTCTGTTCGCCTGCAGATGACGGATATGATTCAATGTCATTATGGCCTTGCACTGCTCTGGGACTGACTTAAACAGCTGACCTTGTTACACATAATTCATGACATCTTTCTGCCTCCATAGGGCACTGCTAATCCAACAATTTAATTACTGGAAGACACCAAATTGTAATACTGTATGTGGATACATTAAAAATAGAATTTCTGGGCATCTGAATTATAACATATTTTGCTATATATATTTTACCACATTGAATCTGTGTTCTTTTACAGCATTCAGTAGAAAACTGATAAGACAATATTCTCTATATTTGAAAACTTTAACATTTCAGTCACAGCATATATTGCTATTTTTTTCAGAGAAAATAATTTAAAATCATAGCATTGCAATAGTCATTTTATTTATATTTAATAAGACATATTGCCAAACTTTTAAAGTTTTAAAAGAATGTTATGCATCTGACATAAAAAGGATATATTTCGGTCGGGCACAGTGGCTCATGTCTGTAATCCTAGCACTTTGGGAGGCTGAGGCAGTCAGATCACCTGAGGTTAGAAGTTTGAGACCAGCCTGGCCAATACGGTGAAATCCTGTCCCTACTAAAAATACAGAATTAGCCAGGCATACTAGTGGGTGCCTGAGTCCCAGCTGCTTGGGAGGTTGAGACAGGAGAATCGCTTAAACCTGGGAGGCCAAGATTGCAGTGAGTTGGGATTGCATCACTGCTCTCCAGCCTGAGTAACAGAGCAAGACTCCATCTCAAGAAAAAGGGAGATATTTATACATCATGTTTTAAAATTATTCTCTTGAATTAAATTTGAAATGAATATGGAGGTTTATGGTGGAAGGCTATAAATCTGCACTTGCCACCTTGTCTTACCCTTGGTACCAACTCAGTAAACTACAGATGAAGTTGTCATGTTTCTGAACATTTGCTAACTGAATCTACTTTACATCAAATAAAATGAGATGAGTGTTAAAAGTGCTCCTGGAAGCAGCATGATGAATAACAGACAAGACATTCGCTTAAACAGATCAAGAATTATGAGTTTGAGGGCAAACCACAGACCTCTACATTAGGAAAATAGTTCTGAAAGTATTGACTCCCTAAATTGACTGAGATTTTTTCCTTTCTTTCTTTTTTTCTTTTCTTTTTTTTTTTTTTTTACAATCCACCACCCAGTATGAAATCACTCACTAGCTAAATGGGTGGTCTCTAGACAAGTACTGGCCAGTGCAAATACAACTTAGCATCTCGTACCTCCACATGTGGGCTCCATGTTTATGTTGTATTTATGTAGCACCAAGAAGATTATGCACAAAAATGCCTATAAGTTTGGACACTGTAGATAAAATTATTTGCCTTGGTACAAACTGCTTGAAAAATATTGATTCTAAATTTGTCTTATCTACCACTGAATTTATCTTCACAGTTGACCATAATGTCTGGCACTGAGAAAGAATTACGTATTTGATGATTGAATGTTGGTTTAACTATTCTGTCTCCCTGTGTTTGAAAATGTTTAAAGGTGAAAAAGCTTTTTTCTGTACAATGGGGAATTATGTAGTTAACTGTTACTGACATAATTTTGGGTATTATGCTGTCACGTAATATTCTGACCAAAACGACAGAATGATTCACATTTTGAAAAGTCACTGTTTATTTGCTGTGTGTTGACAAGTAGAATAGAGAAGAAAGAATGAATGATATCATCTTCAAAGTTAAGTTTACTTAATGTATTCATAACTTTAGGATAATGTTAACTTTTAATTGCCCATGTTAATGTAAGATATAACAGAATTGTGTACTACTGAAAACAAATGACAAAAATGATTTATATCCGTCTCCAGAAAGCAGAAATATACACAAAGTCATATAAACAAGCAAATGTTTAGCAAACAATTACTGTACTTTATAATGTACTAGCTTCATTCTACAGACTTTCCTTAAAACTGTCTGAAAAGAAAAATAATTAGAGCACTGCAGCTTATTCACTGGCAAGGAATCTGAATTAGATTACATCTTAACAATCTAATAAACAGAATAGGCAGGGATGTTCCAGCAGCAGAGACTGCTAGTCATAAACCCAATATCCACATCCTTTTGCTCTGTCTAGCCAACATGTAAGTTTCCTCTCCTCCTCTGCAGATAGATAATATGAAGAGGAGTGGTTAGATGTAGTTTCCAGGAAAAACATTTTAAATATTCGTAGAGCTTGTGTGTGCCTTGTACTACTTCCTTCTTATACTTCATCCTGCCTTAAATTTGGATGTGAAAACTGAGGCACTAGATGGCACCTTAAAGCTATGAGAACCAAATCTGAGAATGACAGGGCAAAGTGCTGGATAAGACAGGGTGACTTCTGTTTTGACAGTCCAAGGCAGCAGCAGCTTGTGTCCCATTCATATCTCATTTTCCAGGTGTGTGTAACTACTTTCTTAATTCAATATCTAGTTAATGTACCCAGCATCAACCCAATCTATCAAAATATAACTTTTTGTTTTCTCTTTCACATCTCATTTAAATAAACTTCTATTTCCAATTGCCATGACAATACATTATCAACTAAACTTTTATTTCTCTCTCAAATTTGGAGAACAACGGTAAACTTTGCACTTTCTGTTTAATATGTGTATATACATGTACATATATACATGTTTAATATGTGTATATATATACATGTACATACATATATAGTATATAAACATATAGAGTTTGTGAATAAACTGTCAATTCTTCTTTTAAAACCTTCATCAATTCCATTTTATTTCACTCAATTTCTAATCTCATCATTTTTACAGCTTTATATGTTATTACTAATTGTTTGAAAAATATTTTTCATTCCTTTTTTCCTTTCATCCTTTGCTCCTTCTTTCCTTTCTCCCTCATTCACTTCATTTATTGCATAATACATCTAGTTGTATTTAATAAATAAATTTACAAAATTTTCATCAGTTTCAAAACTCAAAGTTCCTCAATTTCTTGTTCAAAAACTCCTCATGGCTTCCCACCTTCTATCTGATATTAGGAGTTCACAGTTCTATTACCACTTTCTTGCATTGGTGTTTGAAGTTAATTCATTTTGGAGGAAAGAAAAGAAAAAGTCAGATGTATCGATCCGTATTTTGGACTTTTTTTTTTTTAACAGCATATTTGTTTCCTAAGACTGCTATAACAAAGTCACAGAACTTGGTAGCTGAAAACAACAAAAATTTATTGTCACACAGTTTTGGAAGCTGCAAGTCTGAAATTGAGGTAGGAGTAGGACCACACTCCCTCTGAAACCTGCAGGGGAGAATCTTCTTACCTCTTACAGTTTCTGGTAGTTGCCTACAATCCCTGGCATTCCTTGGCTTATAGATGCATCATTCTAATTTTTGCTTCCATCATCACATGAGTATCTTGTCCCTCAATGCGTATCTTCACATAGAGTTCTCCTCTGTGTGCGTATATGTAGAAATTTATCACTTCTTATAAGATACCAGTCACAATGTATTAAAGCCCACCCTAGTGACCTCATCTTGATTACATCTGAAAAATCCTATTTACCAATAATCTCACATTCATAGGTTCTGAAAGTTAGCATTTCAATATATTTTATGAAGGAACAAGATTAAACGCATAACAAACAATATATTTTTGAGAAAAAGAGACAAAAATCATACTATACTATGTTTAAGGTTGATAATGTGTTTTTTCATCGCAATGTATTGAAGCATTAAGAATTAATTTGCCTTGGCCAAAGAGGTTAATGTACAGGACTGTTCTGAGTTTTGACATTTCCTCTTAAATAAGCAAATGCATTTGAATTAATAGTTTTAAACCTTCCATTCTTCAGACAAAGTCTTAGTGGTAAATAACTCAATGAAAAATAATCTTTTAATAGACCTGTAACAGTTGGAGCAGTCAGAAGGAGCCCGTTTCTAATGGATTGGAGAGAGTTTGGCTATCTGTCAGTGCACTGGGCCTCTTCCAAAACACAAGGTAATGCAATACACACCTCACTGGTCCATGTGACGCTTTGAAATCCAAGGCAACTTTAACTATACCCCTGGACACAAGTCAAGTAATAAAACTGGGCAGGACAGTGAATCCACAACCCAAGAAATGGATTAAAATGAAATCTATCTATTTCTGGTTCAAGGATGAGAATACTCA
Source organism: Cacajao melanocephalus (assembly GCA_963573385.1). NCBI lineage: Eukaryota > Metazoa > Chordata > Mammalia > Primates > Pitheciidae > Cacajao > Cacajao melanocephalus. The sequence continues at coordinate 6,083 of CAUYLG010005890.1, read as the reverse complement.
AAATATTAATGGTTCCTCAGTGGTTCCTTTGCTCAATACCTTGTGGAAATACAATCAATCTCACTGAAAATTGTAGGTAGGCAAGGAGTAATTGATATAACAGAGTTCCTAATTATGCTAATTAGTATGGACAAGGTGTGAAAAAGGAAAGCATTACCTGGTTAGTAACAGCAAGAGCATGTAAGAACTTGAGAATCTATGGCAGAGTAAGCGTTTCAGGAGGTTCCTAATAGCAGTTCCTGAAGAAAAATATCTAGCCTCTTTTATAGGTACATTTCAATGGGTTATCAGTGACCAACACAATCTCAGCATCATGTTCCAAAAAATGTTAAGGCACAGAAATGGGGAATACAAGAGGTAATCATGGACATGTGGCTTACAGGTCATTTTTGGCATCCAACTCAGCAACGCCTTAGTCATTTGGGCTTGGACTTAAAATCAATGCTTAAGGTCTAAAGGAAGAGGCTGGCAAGAGCAATGTAGCTTCCTGGTTTTAAGTGATACCCAGATTACCAGATACATTAACAGATTTCTAAAAAAATAAAACTAATGCCCCAGTTCTAAGAAATAAGACATCAAGAGAAACCAACATGGTTAGTTGAGTCACAGGTAGAAAACAATGTTTAAAATTAATCACAAGGTTAGGGAAAGACTTGTGACTACGGTTGTAAAAAAGAAACAAACAGAAAAACCCTAGTAGCTTCGGTGTATTGGAGAAAATAATTAGCCCTGAATTATTAACATTGCTCTCAACCATAGTCCAGAGCATACCAAAATTATTCCAGCTACATAAAGGCCTTCATTGTTTCCAAAATAAATTGTGTTCCTCATTAACTCCAAACACCGGCTTATGTCTTCACACTTCTCCTCACTGGCACACCACCACCTCAACTTGTCTATTTCCATTCCACTTTCCAAAAAATTTTCTGTCACTCAGTTTTATCGATAATAATATGCCACTGTGCTTGTTCATTCAACTATTTCATGTATGGATGCTTCATTGTGGAACTCAATTACAAATCACTGGAGGGTAGTACTTGCTTGCTAATTTTTAAAATTATCTTAGGTTTCAACATCCTTAGAGAAAAATATCAATTAATAACTATTATAATTTTTTTAAAAAACACTTTCCTTCTCATCTTTGAAAAAAAAGTTTATTTACCATAACATTAGACAGATGTTAGAAAGAAAACACAAACAAAAAAAACTCCTGAAAAAAATTATCACTTCCCCATTTAATTGATATGATGTGCACAGATGCTGCAGGGGGTTGAATTGTTTCTCTCCAAAATATTAATATATATATTTAAGTCTTATTCCCCAGTACATATAAAAGTGACCTTATTTGGAAATAGAGTGTTTGCCAATGGAATAAAATTAAGATGAAGTCATACTGAATTAAGGTTGGCCCTGATATAATAATTACTGATATAATAATTACTTTAAGAGCAATATTTGTGCTTTTTTAATTTTTTCTTTTTAAAAAATTTATTTTTAAAATTTATATTTATAGGGTGCCTGTTCATGTTTGTTACATGGGTATATTTTGTAATGGTGGGAATTGGGCTTCTAGTATACCCACCACCCAGGTCATAAACCTTGTTTTCAATACGTAATTTTTTAACCCTCACTCTCTTCTAACCCCTTTAGGGAGTCTCCAGTGTCTATTGTTTCCATCTTTACGGCTATGAGGACTCGTTGTTTAGTTCCCACTTATTTGATTTTCTGCTTCTGAGTTAGTTCACTTTGATTTTTGTTCTCCAGCTGCATCCATGTTGCTGCAACAGGCAGGATTTCATTCTTTTTTATGGCCTCATAGTATTTCTTGGTGTATCTATACCACATTTTCTTTATCCAATCAACCATTGATGGATACTTGCTATAACCCATCAACCACTGACGGACACTTCGGTTGGCTCCATGACTTTGCTTTTGTGAATAGGGCTGTAATGAGCATATGAGTGCAGGTGTCTTTTTTATGTAATGATTTCTTTTCCTTTGGATTGATACCAGTATTGAGATTGCTGGGCTGAGTGATAGCTCTATTTTACTTCCTTATCTCTGCACTGTTTTCCATAGACGTTGAACCAGTCTGCATTCCCACTAACAATGAACAAGTGATCTTTTTCTCCACATGCACACCAACTTATGATAGATTTTTCTGTTCGTTTGTTTTACTTTTTAATAGCAGTCATTTTAACTGGTATAAGATAGTATCTCTGTGTGGTTTTAATTTGCATTTTTCTGATGACCAATGATATTGCACATTTCTTCATGGATGTTTGGACGCAGAAACTAACAGGGTAGAAAGGAACATGAAGACAGAGTTAGAGATTAGAATGATGCATTTAAAAATCAAGGAATGTACACTTTCGGAGGCCAAGGTGAGCAGATCACGAAGTCAGGAGTTCAAGACCAGCCTGACCAACACGGTGAAACCCTATCTTTACTAAAAATACAAAAATTAGCTGGGCGTGGTGGTGCAGGCCTGTAATCCCAGCTACTCAGGAGGCTGAGGTAGGATAATGGCTTGAACTGGGAGGCGCAGGTTGCAGTGAGCCAAGATTGCCCCACTACACTCCAGCGTGGGTGACAGAGTGAGAATGTCTCAAAAAAAAAAAAAAAAAAAAAAACAAGGAATGTCAAGAGTTGCAGGCAACCACCAGCAGCTGGAAGAAGAAAAGAAGAATCCTTTCACAGAGGCTTCAGAGAGAGCGTGGTCTTGCTCACATCTTGATTTTGGACTTCGATCTTCCAGAACTGTACGAGAATACATTTCTGTTGTTTAAGTCATCAGGTTTGTGATGCTTAATACAGCAACCCCAGAAAACCAACAGAGACAACCACTCACCCCTAATGAATGATGCTGAATCTTAGTGACTGGTGGGTATGAGAAATCCTCTTAGGTTTCTTGGTCACTGTAACACTAACTGAAAATAGCAAGCAGTACTGAAATTCTTATGCAATATGTAATTCAAATGCAAAGTAACACTTCAACTATAAGTCATATATGTGTGTATGTATATATATATGGATGTATTTATACAAAATCTGTGTGTATCCTAAGTATTAGAAGATAAAGGAATCATTGATTTTCTTCATAAATGCAAATTTCTCAGACAGACCCCACAGTTTATTCCACAGCTTGAGGATGATAGAATAAAAATCTTCATATTTACAACTACCCTAGGAAATTCTGCTACTAGTAGGTGCCCCACAAATCACCAGAGATGGAAAACTTAAAGAGCCACAAATAGAGTTAATGGGTTAACAAATATAGGGAAAATGTATTGCATGTATCATAATGTAAACATAATACAATTAATCAAGTATGGCATTTATTTTCTAGGGATGTATATACAATGGAGAGTTCTTGAGAAGAAAAATTAAAAACTCGAGCTCAAGCTCCAGATAAGTAAAAAATTCCAAATCTTTTTTGTTGGCTGGGAAACTTCACATTATAGTATAATTATTGTTGTTCTGACTAATTACTGCTGTCAATGTCAGTAGGAATGCTATCCATTAAACAGCTGGAAAGAACACTCTCCTTCTCTTCCAGTGGAATTTTAAAAACATCATTGGAACCAAAAATTTAAGAAATCAACTGAAAACAAGCAAACCAGTTAGTAATTTTCTCTGGCAAATAAATCAATAAGAAACATACTTTATAAAATTTGTTTGCTCTTATAGTATTTGGTGAAGTGCCAATAATGACAAAATAGTAAACCGATCCCAATCATAAAACCATTATAAACAATCTCTTTAAAACTGCTTCAATTCTAGTTCATTCAAAAAGCATGATTCTCTGCTACCTTATTTTACCTTTGAAAAATGTCATGTTATATTTTTCAATTGAGTTCTAATAAGCCAGCCAACAGCTTACTGATATGTAGTGTATCTTTTGGAATTTAAAGCATGAAGTCAGCAAGGGATTGCTGTTGGGTTAAGGAAAATAAGTTATTTCAGATTAAGACTCTAATTAGATAAAAATCACTAAGAAAATAAGTAATTTGGTAATGTCAGCTACATTTACAAAGGCTCATATTCATCTTTAAGTCAAAGGTTTTGTGAATAATGGCAAGCTAAAATGAAGAATTGAGTCAATTATTTCGACAATTCAAGTCTAAAATTACTGCTATTTAGGAAGAGGATATTTAGCTAATGACGTCATGATTTATATAAACAAACTATCAATATTGACAATTAATAGCCTTTTCCATCTCACTGGAAGTATACAGCACTATCTTAATGATTTTCATGGGAACATATTAGACATCCTCTATGTTAAATGAAAACCACAAAAGGTTTCATAAATCAAGCAAAAGAAAACTAAATAGTTCATTGTATACCTTTGCTCCTAACCAGATAGAAGTAAACAGGACCCAACATTAGTGGAATTATGTTGAATTCTGAATATCTACATTTAACCATATATATTTTTAGCCTGAAAAAGATCTCTCATTTCTCTATACATTTCTTAAATTATAAAGTCCCTAATAAACAGTAATTTTTATATAACGATTTTTTAAAGTGAACTTTATGTAAAACTAAGCTAAAACAAGCATTACCATATTTTACTTATATTGTTTTTCTCAATGTCTCTTTTTTTCACTGATTTACTTTCTTTCAAAATTGGATAAGGCCTGATAAACATTTATCATGATACTTTTATTGAAACATATTGATGCAAATATTACCATAACTATATATTTGCATTTCATTTATTTTTGTGTAGAGCTGCCAGAGTGTTTAATGTGTCCCTAACACTATTATAAGCACTGCCCTTGCATTATCTTCATAATTTTATAACATCAGTTATCTTCATGGTTCTCCTGTGACATATATACTTCAACTTTTCAAATTAACTTATTGAAGTTTAGAGAGGTGAGATAGCTCTCTCTTAGCTAGCTACCTAGACACGTTGGAGCTGGAATTTCATTCAGATATGCCTAACCATTATGCTTATTTATGTTATTTCTAATTGTTGTACTAATTATAAAGAACAAGCTAAATAAGGACTATGAAAATAGCATGATCTGAGGAGTGCATTTGTAACAAGAAGGTGGCTAGCTGAATCCTGAATTTATGCTGGGCCTCAGCTGTTAGCCTTAGACTGAGATTCACTTCATTCTTTAAGCTACACGTTAAAATCAATTAAATAAATTAGGGCTGTGGTTCACAAACTCACCTACACCTGAATTACCTGGCAGCTTAAATAAAATGTCAGCGTTTGTAAAAATAAATATATTTTAAAGCAGTGGTTAAAAGACATAAGGCAATGTTCTCTGCTTTCTGCTACTTAGGGACTAGAGGCTTGTATGATCCGGAAACCCTTTGCCTTACCTACTTTCCCTTCACCCTCTTTATCCTATATATTCCAACCAAAATGGTATTTCCATGACTATTTATTTATTTATTTATTTATTATACCTTAAGTTCTGGGGTACATGCGCAGATTGTGCATGTCTGTTACATAGGTATACACGTGCCATGATGGTGGTTTGCTGCATCCATCACCCTGTCATCTACATTAGGTATTTCTCCTAATGCTATCCCTCCCCAATCCCCTCACCCCCTGCTATTCCTCCCCTAGCCTGCCTCCAGCCAGGCCCCAGTGTGTGATGTTCCCCTCCCTGTGTCTATGTGTTCTTATTGTTCAGCACCCATTTATGAGTGAGAACAATGTGGTGCTTGGTTTTCTGTTCTTGTATCAGTTTGCTGACAATGATGGTTTCCAGTTTCATCCATGTCCCTGCAAAGGACATGAACTCATCTTTTTTTATGGCTGCATAGTATTCCATGGTGTATATGTGCCACATTTTCTTTATCCAGTCTATCATTGATGGGTATTTGGGTAGGTTCCAAGTTTTTGCTATTGTGAACATTGCACAATAAGCATAAGTGTGCATGTGTCTTTATAATAGAATGATTTATAATCCTTTGTGTGTGGCCCCCTCCGGATGTACGACCCCCTTCTGTCGTCCTTTCCCAGTTATCTAGTCCCAAGTAACACTCTGAGAGCCGAAGGCCGAGTCCAGGTTTATTAGGGTCTACGGGCAGCTCGAGCAGGCGGAAAAAGAGAC